>VUYV01000051.1:147033-355648 GCA_008711295.1 Anarhynchus alexandrinus | reverse complement strand
CCCCCGTCTCCGCGGAGGCAGGCCAGCCCGAAAGGTACCCCGAGATGGCCCCGGGGGCGGGCGGGCGCAGCCAGGGATGCCGGCTGCGCAGCGGCAAAACTTCTTTGTTAATAACGACCGAGTCAACGGGTGGCAATGAAGCCGGAGGGTGGGGGGTGGACGGGGGACGACACGGACGCCGTCCCGCGGAAACCCCCGGCAACTTTACCGACGATAAGCACACGCCGCCGGTACCGGCACAGAAACTTGTTGGGCCGCTCCCGCCGCGCTCGTTACTTTCGCATCTACCCCCCCCCCNNCTGGTTACTTTCGCAGCTCCCCCCCCCCCCCCTCCATCGCCCGCCGTGACCTCTCCCGGCGCCTGAGGGGAAACTGTTGCCTCCCCCGGAGCCGGAGCTGCAGCCGGTGCCCGGTGCCCATCGCGGGGGGAGCGGGGAGCGGAGCGGCCGCCCCCTCCCCGCGGCTGCCGGCCAGAGACCCCCGCACCGGTCGCTACTTTGGTAGTTGGAGGGGGACTCACTTACCCTCGGAGATCAGAAGGCTCTCAGCAAACTAGCGGTTCCATCATCCACACAGTCCTCGGCAACTTTCCTTGCACAGAGCGAGAATATATCTCTCTATATATTTATATGGAAGGGGGAGAGAGGGGGAGAGAGAGAGAGAGAGGGAGCGCGCTTAAGGCGACAAGCTGTTGGGGAGACTTCGGGATAAAAAAGGGGGACGAAACCGGCTTCTTCCCAGTATCAGGACGCTGGGAGGGAAAAAAAAAAAAAGAAAAAAAAAGAAAAAGAAAAAATCAAATCCTCCTTCAGAAGGGAATTCTTTCAGCCCCGTTATCTGTATTTACTATTAATGCGCGGAGCGGGAGGCATCGCATACAAATAGATCCAAGTAGCGGCGTCTATTGGTGGCTGCGGAGGGGCCCCGGGTCCTACTGCTCCGGCGCCGGGAAACTACAAAGCCGAGCGGCGGCGGCGGCAGCGGCGGCGGCTGCGAGAGGGCACGGGCTGGGGGAACCGGGGAGGGAGGGAAAGAGAGGGTAGGGGGGGCTGCAGGGGCCGGGTCCCGGTTAATTGATTCGTTACCTCGGGTATTGTAATACATGTTGCAATGTTTAAGCGGGAGAAAGCCGCATTATGAACGGATGTCATGCAATCTCCCCTTTCAGAGCTGCTCTTGCGGGGCTATTGTGCAGTCTGGTGTGAGAAATGTGGCTGATTTTTAAAAAAACAGGGCTTTATTTGTCTACAGCTTGCTTTTTTTTTCCCCTGCACTGCCAGAATTATCCGTCACGTTCCCTAATAATTACGTAGTTACTTCAGTAATCAATTATTCATCGAATTTCACTTACCTATGCTTTTTCTGTCTCAAGTTATGGCTTTCCAAGGGCACATCTGCTCCTTGTCCAAAGAGGGTGAACAAACATTCTTAAAAATTAAGCCACTTATTCCTTATTAAAAAAGAAAAAGTTAAAATAAATAAATAAATAAATAAATCAGGGTAAGTTTTCTCCATTACAGAATACAAAGACAGCCAGTTTGCAATATGTAAATTATGGTCCTTATTGGATGTAAGAAATCATTGGACTGAAAGAAAATATCCCATTTGAAAATTCAGGCAGTAAAAAGAACAAAAAACAGATGCAGCATTTACGTATTGACTGCTAAATGGCGAGTAAATGTGAGATAATGATGACACAGGGCAACATAACTGAGAACTGAAAACGATGTAAGCACTTACATATACATGCAAGAGCATCACACATAGCTAAACTTCTGTTACTGTCTTGTAGATAATGTATGCTATACACTAAGTATACATCTAGATAATAAACATTAATAGGCTTAAAATTGTAAGTATTTAATGAAGTCTTTTAAATAGTGTATGAAGCTCATCTAGAAATAAAGCCTGCGATATATTGCAATGCATGACGCAGTTAAAGGTCCACATGCCCTACACAGAAGAAAGGAAATCAGTGACAAGGGGACGTTGTTCAAAAGGTCCTGTGTGTAGGATATCGATAATATGGCAAGGTCCTTACACTCTAGTTGGGAGCTACCAGCATCAATACAGACGTTATTACAAACACATTTTTATAAATATTATTGAAAGCTCATACATACAACACCAGGCTACTTGCCACTAGCCCATTATTTCACTAGGTATATAGGTAGAAAGAGACAAAATAAGTTTAGAACAAACCATGGGGGAAAAAACAGTGTTTAAACAACTCTTGCACTCTGAGAATCAACAGCAGTGGCTGAATCATTCTTTGACTGAAGTACTCTGCACACCTTGGAGAAGAGCAACAGAGAGGGCAGGAGGAAATCAGCGTTTCTGTGCATCCGTAGCCTCTGACGAGAGAAACACTACAGTATGAGTTCAAAATCGGGTCTTCAGTGCTGCATTTCAGACCTAACTTACAGCTTGCAACTTTAAGAGCTTGCATCTTGCTGGGAGAAGATTCCAACTCTTTGTTCTTTGAATCCTGTCCCTGCTTTCGTTTGGGTATTTTATCACTTAGATAACAAGTATGTCCCAGAACAGTATCACTTCTGTTGTTAGAGGAGGTCTACTAGAAAAATTAATAAAATTCTATGAATACACTCTTCAGTTATCGCTGTAGTTACACATACACCTTTTAAATACAAGAAATTTAAGTTTCAGTTATGTTACTTTGAAAAGAGAGGACTGTTGCACCAGTAAATACAAGTTGTAAAGGAAGATATTGTAGCTGTTTGCAGTTTAGACCAAAATTTGCTTCAGTGGTTTGTTTCTGTTTCTGTTTAGGTCTGCTTAGGACAAATTCTACTTACCTGAGAGTTCAGGATATACCTCTCACAGCTTGTTACTTCCAAGGGCCTTACACTTGCTATTACAACCTTGAGATTCCTGATTAATACCAGTTTAAAAGAGAACAGCCTCAGGCTTATTGTACTTAACAAAATAATGTAAAATCATTGGCATCATCTACAAATTTAACAAAAGTAGTAGATTACTGTAAGTGCAAATTAAGGAGGCAATAACCAACACCACTGCAATTAAGAAATTACCCTGTGAAGGAGAGAAATTGCCATGTCCATTGTAGAGCCTACAGAGATTAATGAAATATGGCTGTGAAACTGTTTTAATAGATAAATTGGGTGGGTGGTTAAACATCTGAGTGAAGATGATTACTTTGTAGTGAAACAAAACAAAGAGGAATAAATCACAAAGCTGCTCTATTACCACAATTAAAATGCAATTGCTTGATCAATTATCACTCTAGCTAATAGCTTGATGGAGGACAAGCAAATAAATAAAACATTATGCTAACCAAAGTTCTCTGAAGTGTAATAATATCTGTATACATATATGTTCCTTATTTGTATGCATTTATGCCTATTACATAGATAGTGCATTGCATAACATGAGCGAGGCTGTATATGATGTTTAGCTATTCATATGTAGTATGCAAGTAAATATTGATGATACATAATCATGATGATGTATACAGTGGGTAAATAGCTAACACATGTTTAGGTTACTGATATAATACATTTCAATGTTTTCTAGATCTCTAAGAATCTCCTTGTTTTACGTACTTACCAGCCAAAGGTGGCTTGAAATACTTTCCCCCAATAATAGTTTCCAAGGACAGTATATGTGATGACATGTGTTGGTTTCCAACTTGCCCTTGGGAACTGATGGCCACTTACTGGTGTTCATGTGGACATGGGGCATTTTAGGGCGGTAGTAAAGCAAACCGTGACTGTCATATATCAGCATTACATTTTTATATCTAGTAATCAGCAAAGTGTGCATTCCAATATAGGAAGGTAAGTGGTAACATATATGTCTGTATGAAATAAAATCTAGTGTATAAAGGCATATGACTTGCTTGTCTATAGTATGAGCACCCTGTAACAACCTGATGCAAAGTCAGTGGCAATGAGCAGTCTTGTCCCCTTGATCCAAAGTCCTGGTCAAGTGTAATACTCATTTAATCTATGGAAATATTCACACAGTATAGTTTGAATATATAGGGAACAAACGCTTTGTAATGATTATTCAGTGTGGAAAAAATTACGTGTGCTTATGTTGCCTAGTAGCAACATGGATTCTGCTAAGTTGAGTAAGACTTGAGAAGAAACTTGGCCTCACGGTGAGCTTCAGTGAGCTTCTCAGGTATCAAAATGCAAATAAAGGGCAAGTAGCACGTACATCCAGTTGTAGAGAGGTATGTTTAGGATTTCTTTTTAGCGTTTTAATGCTTTGTCTTATGCAAAAAGATTACACATGTTTGACAAGCTTGTTCTGCCTTTCCCAGGGCAAGCATAATTGTAAAACATACAAGTTTGAACGTATTTAAAGTGAGCAACATATACGTTGGAAATATGTAGGTATTGCTGTAGCGTACTAAGGAATTTACAGAATTTGTGCTCTTGCAAAAGTGGTATGAAGCTTTACCAGATCTCTTGTGTCCTGTTATTCTGCAGGGAGCATTCGTATTAAATCTTATTCACTTGCAGTTAATTTTTATCCTTGCTTATCCGTGTTTGATAGTCTATTTGAAGAAAAGTCTGAGAGACTACTGCCATTTCACCACTTCTGGATCAAACAATTTAAAAAATTTGTACTCCTCCCTTTCCCCCTTTCCCATTTGTAAAAGCAAGAGGTGCCTTCTAACTACCAGAAAGAACATACTTATGAAGGCAGAAATTCAATATAGGGAAGTTTTGCAAGGAAAACAGTAGAATGGTCTCTGAGGACCAACATCTGAGTGTGAAACTGGATTTTAAAGTTCTGCTAGAATAACGAGCTGGACCTTTCTCAAGTACCCTATACTACCCAACATCTGGTACATCCAGTAATGAGTTGTCAGAAAATGTAGGAAAGAAATAATGGGTATGGAGAAAGGAAAATTAAGAAAGACTGAAATAAAACTGCAAAAAGGGTCTGAAGAGAAACAGTACAAAACTACACATATACAAAAATAATACTACATTGAACACAAACACCGCTCTATAACTAAAAGTAGACAATAATGGAGAATAACAAGCTTTCTTATAATAGAGATATAGGACAAAGGTAGGATTAAACAATGATTTCATGCAACTCAAGCTGGCAGTTATTTTTGCTGCAGCTCATGAAGGACTACAGTTGAAGAGGAACCATCATTCTACACACCATTCCCTTATGCCGTCATATACTTAGTCCTCCGTGCAATCTTTTTATCCCAAAGCCCAAGACGTTTTCAGTCTGATTGACAGCTTTTGTCAACAGGTAGGAATAGTTGCAGGTCACAACTCCACTGGCTCTCAGCTGGTGCCATTTTTTTTCCCAGATGCCGCTACTGGTCTTGCAGTTAGTAAAGAGATGAGGTACTTCCCAGTAGGCTGGTAACATTGCTTTGCCCATCCATACAGTACAGTCACATTTGTGTTTAAGAATGTCTGGGATGTAACTGAGAGAGGGAGAGAGAGAGGAAAGCATTTTGGCTGAAACTCAGTTGCGAGGAGGCTGAGGAAATGTAGTTAACTGGAGGGGAACCTTTAGCTCCGTAAACATCCTCTGTAACCAAAGCAGTGGCATCTGAAGGGGATTTGAGCTCCTGTGTAGTACATATGCCTGGTCTCACTGCACAGGTGACATGAAGTCACTTGGTACATGCACACTGGCGTGACTCTACAAACCCGCTGTGCACGCACTGCAGGTCTGATGCATCATCTGTCAGCGGGGCTTGAGTGTTGATGCTTTGAGATGGCCCTGCACCAAACTCCACACTTTCAGGATCTGTGATCTTCCTGTTGCTCCTGGATTAACAAATTGCAGCAGGGCCGAAGATTTGCAGATCTGAAGTACAGGAAAATGGGATTTCTAAATTTTGGGAGAACGAGGGCTTCCTGTTCCTGCTTTTTGAATGTGAAGGAGAGATTCACAATTTTGATGTTTTCTACTGTAGTTCTCTAGTATTATATTTTAAAACGTATTGTGGAATTGGAGACCTAAGCGTTGGATGGTCATTCTATACAGTGTATGTTTAGGGCTTTTTTCAAAGTTTAATAATAAATAAATATAAGTGTATATATATAAACCAAAGTCTAAGCCATGTGCTGTAGTGGTGCATGTACAAAGACTGAAAGTTAAAGTAAGCCTGAAGAAACTGTGAAAAATGGGAAAGCGTCACATATCCACTTAGTGAGGGCTGCAGCAAAGAGATAATGTCAGGAAAAAGCTAAATGAGTTAGTACTATCCAAAGAGTGTAGGAGAGAAAAAGAACTTCAAAACTGTTTATCAGAGGAAAGCAAAGTGCCAGTGAGAAACTTTTCCTATTAGCAAATGAAAAGGAAAATGAGGATTGAAAAAATTGATTCAGAGACTGAAGTAATTAATGTTCTGTATTCTTTTTTCTTCTGTTAAAGAAAACTAAAAGGTCATTTTGAAAGTAGTTTAGATGGAGCTTCTACCAAAAGTGAAAAAGCATGCCTAAAAAACCTAAATCTATAAAAGATATCAGTTCTAGATTATATCATGTTTGGTCTTAAGCAAGTTAATGTAGGAAGATACAGTACCTTTAACTAGACCCACTGATGCAGCTGGGGAGTGGGAAGCTGAGACTGATGACCGTATGAGCTCTTTATGTCAGTTTATCTCACACCCCCAGGTCATAAGAGACACACCAACATGACAACTTGTATTTTTGTTTGAAACATGAACTTGGAAGGGTCAGCTTCCAATATTAGAGGAAACCTTGACAATTGTTCTCCAGTTTAAAACATACTAAAACAAGTTGCAATACAAAACTAGAATGGTGCAAATATTTTTTATGGGCTGTAGGTAATGTTGGTTTTAATATAAACTGAAACAACAGTATAGAAAGCACATACAATATTCACCATAGTGGTACAGGGCTTCAGGTGTACATAAGGATGTGAACTCTTGCGAACCTCTGAACCTCAGGGTTAGGTTCCCCTGAGTGCAGTGAGTGGGTAGCGTGGCTAGAGCTGGAGCAGCTGATACCTAATTTCTGGTCACTCAATCCACTACAGGAGTGTACAAATCTCCTGCTGCTGCTAACAAGAGAACTTGGTCCTTCAGCTCAACCTGTGCTCTTGCTGGAGCAGTAGAGGATACGAAAAGGATGGCAACTCTAGCTGTTCTCCCTCTGTTATTTTCGTGCTTGCTAAGATCCAGTTGGGTACATGACTCCTGAAACAAAGTGAACCACGAGTAAGCAGGCTGCGTTATTTGCACTCGTACACCCTGTTAATCAAAGATTTGTAAAGGATGACTCATCCCAGCCACCCCTGATTGTGTTTAAAAGGCCTCTAAGTGTGTATGGCAGAAGAGGTTTTGTCAGGAACTCAATACAACGCTTTAAGAAGTTGGTGGAGTATTGTGTGGACTCACTAAGGGGCTATAATACAAAGTAATTATGTCAGCAAGTTTACTGCTGGGTATAAAATAAAGTCCTATCTTGTTTCATATCTTTGTTGTTCAGAAGTAGAAAAAGAACAGGAAGTTTTTCATTAAAACTATAATAAAGATAGAAGCCAATTCTTTCTCCATCAATGTATTTATTTAGCTGTTGGTCAATAACGTTTTGTTAAGGCAATATTTTGAGGAATTAATGGAGTATTTAACTAAAAAACAGTAGATCTTTTTTAGGGAAATTCTAACTTCCTATTGAATAGTTGAACTCTAGAAAAGCAAAAGATTTAAGTGAATACTTAAATTCAGAAATACTACCTTCGTATCTTCCTAGTACAACTGTAATGCTTCTGCATCATCTTGATCTTGGTTTCTCAGCTGTGCTGCATCATGGATTGTATAGTTCTTATGTACTGAAAAGATTTTTCGAATGGAAAGTAATTTTTTATTGGCTCCAGGGTCTGTACACATCAGAGGGGAGAAAGTTTATTTAAAGGTTTTTAAAGAGCAAAGTACTACTCTCTAACAGGTAAGTGGAAATTATCACAGCCAGGTGCACTGCCAGGAAGGCAGGTGCAGATGGGAGGTTGTGTGTGGGGAGCTAGCTTTAAGGGACACTATCTTTCAAAACCTGGATTTTATTCTTAGCTGCACCGTATGACATATAGGAAGAATAAAGCTAGAGCTAGAAGATAGTAAAGGGGCTGTCTTTTTTTACCCAAACTCCTGAGATGAACCACTGATAGCAGATGCTGATTAAGTCGCTGCCAATGTGTGCAGGTGTTTCCGTTTTGTTTGGAAAACCTTGAGTGGGACACATGAGAGTGAAGAGAAAGGAGGGACAGGCTGAGGAATGTGGGAGAGAGTTCTTCTGGAAGGAGCGCTGTAGCTGAGAATATATACAGGTAAATCCATGAGTAATACAGGCTGTTTAGGAGCCTTTTTTCTTTACTGTTGCTCTAGTACACAAGGGTTTGTTGAATCTAGAAACTTTGAGGAGCGAATCCTTTGCTACTTTGTGCAGGAAAGGAAAAGCTCATTCTGGTTAGAAGGTGAAGTTAACTTAGCTCAAGTAGTTCATTTAGTTTATGTTAAAAGAGTTCCATTAAACTGGTAAATGGGTATTTCTGAGGCACGTGAGCCATGTGTAAACAGTGGGAGGTAAGGATATAAATTGGAAACAAAAAGGACGAGGAAAGAAATTAAGTTGTTCAAGTGGACTATGAATATGTCTTAAAGGATGAAAATGAAAAATAATAAGATCTAGAAGGACTTCCTAGGAACTAGGCTTCTTAGGTAATGAAATAGGAACTAAAAAAGAACTGAAAGAAGTTTCTTAATATGAAGTATTTATGACTACTCTGCAAGAATCATTTAACAAACATTTCACAGGGAGTAATTCTACATTTGTACAGAGTTTCTATAAAGTGACTACTTGTAAATTATACCATGTCTGAATCTAAGAATTTTTCCCTTTGCTTTTGACATATGTGCTTTTTCTAAAATATTGTCCGATTGTTACACCTATCGCTTAGTTTTTTAGACTTAACTTTTTTTTTGGTGAAGAAATTGGTGGGGGCCTTCCAATTTATTTTGTAATGCTTTCTGGATTTTCGTCCCTGATTTGTACCCATGAAGAACATTGGAGAAAGTGGTGTTTTCTAGAAAACATTAAATTTACTTACAGTAAACTCATGAGGAAATTTCAAAGCTAAGCATCACATTGTTTTACTTTTTAAAAAAATTGTTAGTTGAAATTCTTCTGAAGATGATCTGATGTGCTGTGCCAGGAGGAAAAAAAGGAACTTCTCTCTCAAAATATCTCACTGAAACACCTTTAAAAGAAATCGGCATGGGTTGGCCATCAGCTAAACTGTGACCTTAAATTTAATTCAAACAATCTTACACTGAACCATGGAGATGCATTTTTTTTCCTTTTTTTATTTTTTTTTCTGTGTTGTTTTCTTTTCCCCTCCCACTGAAATATATTTGCTGTGCTGTGGTTACAAAGTCCTCCAGGGAGTATCTCAAACTCCTGTGATGTTTCTTCAAAGCTCAGCATTGTATTTTTGGCTATGTTTTCTACATCAACTAGATGATTTTAAAATTTCATCTGGCAGGTTAGCCCCATATCAGATTTTTATTAAAGGAGACTTAAGAATATAAAATTTTTCAGTTAAGGTTACCAGGACCTGAAATCGGTAAACAGGTTCAATATCTATTTCAGCTGATTGCGTTAGAAGAATTTGTGTTTTCCTTTCCACATCTGTTTCCCTCCTCTTTGATACTGATAATTAAAAATGTGAATGAATGTTTGGACTCTGCTTGGTGTACAAGTGCTGCTGAAGTATTAAAAATTATTATGTTGTATTTGATATATTGGATAATAATGGATACTTCTGGAAAGAAAGGCCAGATTTTATTTAGCCTATGTGGAGAATTATGTCTATCTGTATGGGGGTTGTAGAGTGTGTTCTCAAAGGATCCTCCAATTTTAGGAAGAAGTATGAAAGAAGAAGAAAGATTTCTTGTGTATCTTTTCTGCAAAAATTTTTGGGGTGGAAACATGGAGCAAAAGATACTTATTTCAGTGACGTACTGAACAGAAACAAACCTCAAAACTTATGTATGCAAGCATCATCTAAGATTACTTAAAAAAAAATAAAAAAATCTATATTTGTTGTTTACTTGGTCATTATTTCCTAATACGTATTTGCAAGATGAAAACTACAGAGGGGGAAAAAATGGCATTCTTTTGACATCTGAAAAGAAAGAAATATGAATGACAGGGCTGAAATATTTAATATCCATTTCACATCTTTTCATGTACGTGCTCTAATATTTGTTCTTAAAATGTTCTTTGTATGGAGAAAAACACTTAAGTGTAATCATGCCTGAGCCAACTAGCTGTATTTAAGTGGTACAGTTAGTTGTAAATAAACAGAGGCAGTGGCATGTAGACCGCGAAAGAGTACCAAAAAGACTGTTAGAGATATCTTCGGAGTTGGAAGACTCATGTATGTGCTCTTGATAGGGAACACAAGCTCTTGGCAGAGCTGCAGCCATTAACCAGAGCAAAGAGTGTAAAAAGAGCATCTAATTGTAGCAGGTGGTGAAGCAGGGAGGACTAAGAGAAGAGGAACACGGCCTGGAGTGGCAGGAAACACAGCTCAGCTCTCCCAACAGGTCAGCAGCAGTTTGGTGAGGATGGACTCACCAAGGTGGGAGAGTTTCTTCTGTCGCCCGCTCTGAGGAGGGTGCTAGCGTGGGACAAGGGGAGCAGCCTGCTGCTTTTTACCTTTTCATATTTCCTAGTGATTTTTGAAACAGAGCTGGCTTTCAGGAAATAACTGCTTAATTATTCTGCTTTATTTATTCTCCTACTGCTGTTTTCTCTTCTCTCTTCAGTTAAATACTGCTTGTTAAGCTTCCTCATTTTCCAGCTATATGAAGATATTAGCTCATTGAGTCCAGAAAATTTATTTTATCAGCTTGCTGAAGTTTGAAGCTGTTGCTACCAGTTGATTTTTGGTAGAAGAATGATGATTGCCTTGTTAATTCTTCTTCATAATTAGGATTGATCGATTGGTTGTTTTTGAGGATGGGCAAAACATGAGTAACAAGCCTCAACGATATAAAAGAGAAAAAAAATGCATCTTTCCTAATAATAATACTAGATAGTCACTTATTGTAATGTCTTCTTTTCTTCCTTCATCTTGTGGTAGTCTTTAGAAAATGAATATAAATTTCTCACTTCTGCATTTTGCTCAGTTTGAACCTGACATTTTTTCTTCAAGTGGGAATAGAAACAAATAGCATGAAAATAGCAACTGAATCTGAGTGAATAATCAGTGATGCATTTTCTGTTGTCTTTCATTTACTGCCACTCGTAGTCTTTTTGAAACTTAAATCCAGTCACCTATGGTTGTAAGGAGACCCAAAGGTAAAGGGGCAAATTGCCTAGAAGGCTTCTGGAAAACTGCATAAGCTAGGCTTGTCTGAAACAGAGAACCACACAGATTTCATAACTGTGAAAGCATCTTCCATTCTCTGCTTCTGTGAAGTGTGTATCACCCATGCAGACCTTTCATTAGTAAGGATGCAGCCTGGCCCATCTGTTCATGAGCCAGATAAATACACAGCTCCTTCTGCAGTGAAAAGATACAAGAAACCTATCTATGCCCTGAGACTATAGAAAAATGATGCGTGCTTTTCCCGCTGACAGCTAATACCACCGATAGCTACTCTGTGTTAGGAGAGAGACTTGACAACTTGGGAAGATGAAGGAAGCTCTTTGGAAGTCAAGAGCTGAAACTCCAGCTTGGGTATGAAGAGATTTTATGGGTGCTTTTAAAAGCAGCTAAAAGCAGCACATGACTTTTAGGAAAGAAATGCAGGTGCTCCAAGCAGCAAGTAATAGGCAGAGGTTTAAAAAAAAAAAAAAAAAAAGAGAGAGAGAGGGGGAAAAAAAAGGCAAACATCAGTCTATGAAAGCAAGAGAGCTGTGGCAGCCAGGCAGGCGGTTGGACTGACTGTTCTCAGAGGTCAAACTAAAGTAGAGAAAGAGCACGGACTGAAGAGATGAATAATGACTAGTGAGAGTCAAACATGGTCTCTCTGGGCCTCAGCAGGAAAACCCAACAGTGAGGAACACTGACAAGCTGAATCCCGGAGCCTGAGACGGTGAGAAATGATAATGTCCAGACTAAGGAAGAAAATGGAGCGTGATGTGAAGCCCATGGTAGTATCTGAAATACTAATAAGATTCCTTTGGAAAACCACAGACACAACAAATGATGAAAATGCTAATCCTAATGATGGTTTCTGCAGTGAATATTCTGTATGTGAGTGGAGAAGCGTGTCTTCAGACAGAACTTCAAGTTTATAAATGGGGAATAAGCACAGCACTGCAGGGCCTGAGGAGTAGGTTATTTTCAAGAACTGTGGTGTGCTCTAAATGGATCGTGACTGAAGACTTGAATTAGCAGAGTCTCCTCAGAGATAAATGTCAATAGAAATATTTTGATCCATAAGGTTTATATTTATTTTTTTAAGTAATGCAAATATAGTTCCTACACACTCGCTGAATCTAAAGTTTCTGTCCATATGAATATGTTAAAAGAAGGCTTTACTATTTACTTATTGAGTAGTCTGGGAAAAGTTGCTTTTAGCTCACTTCCCTACCTGCTCTGCACAAAACCAGGGAAGCCAGGTCAACTAGACCAAAGTCTATACATAACTAATACTGCTCCTGACAGAATAGCACTTACGCTTTAAGTTAAACCTGTACGCAAGAATTGGCAGCTAAACTAAAATACTTTAAAAAAAAAATTAAAAAGAAAGAAAGACATTTGACATCAGATGATTGGCATGTCCACTATTACAAAAAAGCAGTAGAAATACTGCAAATTCTAACATTTTAATTAACAAAACTTTTTTTCAAAACATTTTTAATTTGAATTTTAACTGCCTTCAGCACTGAGGTAAATGTGCTTTAATGAAAACCGTATCTGCCTGTTTTACAAGCTTCAGATTGAACTTACCTAAGCAGTCTATGTTACTGGAGGTGATGAAATGACTGATGAATAAAGCAACTGGGAAATCCCTGAATTAACTGTTAAACGAAGGCCCACAATAGAACTCTGAGTCTTGATATGTGTTGAAACTATCTCAAAGGATTTGAAATCTCCATTTGAACAGAAATTCTGGCAGAAGAGGGAAAACCCTTCTGGAAAGTCAGGTGTTCATAGTTTTTAAGTGAATTTTATAAGAACAGGTGTCCCATTTTGATGCATAACTGGAGACCACTGTTATCAATGCTGATACTTCCACTACTTGATGGAACAGCACTAAAACCTATTGGCTGTCTTTAAGTCAGTTCTCAAATCCTTGGAAGGTGCAATTTCTTCGTTGTAATTGCAGTCTGAAACTTCATTTTATTCTGTAGAAGGAAACATTTAATAGAGCTAGGAAAAAAAAAAAAGAAGCTTCATTTTTGAGTGAGGAGGTTAATATTGTGCACCACTTTTCAGCAATGGCATTTGCTCTAGAATGAGAAATCAGCAGCTTCATGCCGAACATGCTGCAACAGAGCTGCTGCAAAGTGAGTTGAATCACAGCTAAGCTATATCATCCTCTGTACCTGCCATTTCATGAGAGCTCCCTGGAGAGCTCTACAGCTATTTTTGATGTGGACAATAGGTATTATTATTTACGTAGCATTGAGCAATATCTGGATATGGATAAAAGTATCTCTTGAAGTGCTAGATATTTTGAAAAGCTAGATTCACAAAGAAGATACAGAAGCATATTAGGTACAATAACTTTACATTTAATCTTGCCTAAAGCAGATTAATCTTTGTCACTCACAGACTTCAGTTGTTGAGTTTACAGACACTAGAAAGAAACTTGCCAAGACTGGAACTTATGAAAGCTACTTATAAACTACTTATATGTAGTTGTGTATACTTTAAGCATAGGAAGTGGAACCTTTTTTGGTGTGTTGTTTTTGTTTTGTTTTGGGTTTTTTTTGTAAAAAGTTTACACCAGATGATTCAATTCAAACTGAATTTCAATCTTAAACATAATAAGACTTGCTTACTTCAGTGATTTTAACATTTTTCAGTAAACAACGATAAAAAGAAACGTAACTGATGTATCTGGGAGTCACCTGAGATCTGCAGGCTTTGGGACTCAAGCCTGCAGAGTTAAACATTTTTGGTTAAATACCGTAAAATGCCTAATCACATAGTTTACTTGAGAACACTGAGTAGTTTCAATTAATATACGTTAATGGGCTACTCGCATACCTTAATAACTTGTGTGGGTCGTAAGAACACGGCACATACTAACCTCTAGTCACCTAGGAATTTCTGGAACATGAAAGAAAAGCGAAACAGAGCAACATAATGAGCTGGGCTTTGTTTTCTTCAGTTCATTGATATGACCAAACTTCTATTGGATTTTCATGTAGATTGCCTCAGTCTGCATTTGCATTACAAATTTTTATTCTTATTGGTGTTAAATGGATATATAATACTCACATGGCTGTAACAATGAGCTTACAGGCTCACTTATTTTGTTTTATAATTCAGTATTGTAGTGGAATGAAAAGCAAATATTTTGCTATAATGGTTATGCTAATTGACTTTTAATGTTGTTTTATTTTCCAGATACTCACCAGCAGTCTCCAAAGTTTAATAAAGCTCAAAACATTTAATTTTATTGCCTTGGACTATTGATTATCTGTTTAACACTAAGAACAATGTGATCTGTTGTCTTTGCTTTGTTGATTGCCTGAATTATCTTGAAGAAATAAGAGATGTGCATGAGGAGAATCTCATGCAATAAAAAATGTCACTTGTATGCATTACTCATGGCTATTGTACAAAACCCACAAGCCTTTAATCTCAGACTTGCGAAGGAAAGAAATTTTATTGTTACACAACTGAACTCGATATTCCCCCAGGCATTACACCACCATTTATGTTTCTCTTTCTTGATTTTTATTGCCAACATAAGCTTATTTAAAGGAATGAATAGCATGCTGTCTACTTTGAGACAAATATTAAAATAATACTTCAAAAACCCTACTAGATTTATTAGAGAGGGTTTATTTCAATCTTAGAAGTTAAATTATTAAGGAAAAGCATGTCTGTTTCAAAGAAATAACAGAAAGAAAAAAAAAAGTAAGAGCAGTAGAAGGCTACATCCGTTCCACCATTATGAAATATTTTTCACTTACAATAATGTGGCTATGAAAACTTGGAGAGTGAGAAGACTAAAACAAGCTATTAGGAGGAAATAATGGGTGACTTTTTAGAAATAATTTATCAAAGCAAAACTATATTTTGCAGCAGTTTGTCAGAGCGCAATGTTTCATTACAATTATCAAAACGTCTTTTTTGTGGAACACTATATTTTTGCTCTCTGCTAGTCACAGGGTTAGAAAAAACTAGTAACTTGTGTCAAATGTATGGAGCTCCCATCTTACTGTACAATTCATTCTTTTCAAAGCTGCCGTGGTATTGACTGTGCTGCATCAGTTTTCTGTTTGCAAAGTAGAACAAATTCCAGGTGTTGTGGCAGCAGTTGTTTTACCATCAATGAGCTCATAGAAATATCATTCTAGTGAATCAATAAGCATAATCTTGTGCTTGGTGAGCTGGAACAGAGCACAAGTCTTTCATCCTAACTGTATTTTTAAGTATATCACATCCTGTGTCTCCAAATTTTTGGAAATGTGTGTAACACACTTAAAAGGGACCCCTCATTTTTCTACGTAACTGTAACTTCAGTGCGTGCACTGGGAATGTCAGTCCTCATTGGAGAGAGGAAAAGGAATGAGATGACAAATCCTCCAGGAATATTACTTCTGAGGAAGTAAATGGATGTAGATTTGTACAGAATGCATNCCCCCCCCCCCCCCCCCCCATATTCTGGAATATCAATATCTGTCTGTGACTTGCTCCATAAATATGTGCTGTTTAACCTGAAGAAAGTTGAAAATCGACTGAAAGTCAGTTTCAGCAACTGTAGAGTTTATAAGGTTAAGAAATGGGAAGTGTTATCAATTCCATTTTAAAGATCTCCTCCTCCCCCCCAGATAAATTTTACCTTTAAAATTATACCTTCAGGAAAACTGAACATAGAATCATAGAATCGTTTGGGTTGGAAGGGACAGTTAAAGGTCATCTAGTCCAACCCTGCAATGAGCAAGGACATCTTCAACTAGATCAGGTTGCTCAGAGCCCTGTCCGACCTGACCTTGAATGTTTCCAGGGATGGTGCATCTACCACCTCTTTGGGCAACCTGTTCCAGTGTTTCACCAGATAAAATATATAAGGTTATATATGAAAGTAACAATGTGCTCAGGATTTGGNTTTGGGCTAGTCTTTTCCTGGCTTTGTTTTTTTTTTTTTTTTTCATATAAAGAAAAAAAAATTCTCAAAGAAAAGCCTAGATCATAGTATTTTGTAGGTCCAAATTGAGCTGCATGCTTTCATTTTTTCATAGCCTTCATTTTCCGATAACATTCTGACCAGCTCTGGTAAAGGCTTTTAGTTTCTGAACGATATAGGTTTAAAATTGATGTTTGGGACCCTCCTTGTTGGTATTTTGGTATATGTTTTGTCTTTTATATTTGTGGAGAAATTACAAAAAGACAAACATCTGCATTTCCTAGAGTTTAAATTCAGGAGGATTGAACTAAACAACTTCTTCAGTAAAGTTTATTTTTTGTCTCCATCTATCCGGTTCTCTCTAGTATTATGCAAAGTAGAAAGGTTATTTCTCCTTTCTCTGCTTTTATGGCTGTTAGTTTTTAGCCATACCACTTCCTTGGTCTGGATCACCAGTGCCACTGCCAGTGTAGGGGACCTGGGAGAAATAACCAATGAAACAGAGAAATGAAACGTCCTGGACTTACATTTGAATAAAATGTAACCATGATATAAAATCCCTCAGCTGAGGACTTTTCATTGAAAGAAACAGCTTTGGGGCAGCCAAATTAGCCCCAGAGAATGGAGATTCTGGCCAGTGCGGTTCCAAAGCATCAGGTAATCTATGGTGGACAACCTGTCACCTTCTGTCCTGGGCAGCATTTGAATCATGTTACCTCCATAAGCTCCCTCCAGAAAGCATTTTTACCAAATCTTTTTTGAGCCAGGGTTTTGAATGTGCATGACATATCAGAAAATTGTTATCAAGGGATATTAAAACATTTGATTATTTTAGAAATCTATTAGAAGGAGTCTTTGCATAAGCTTTTGACCTATGTGCAAATATCTGCAATGTTGCTTCATCTCCTCTACTTTAAAATAAAATTTCAATCTAAAAGGGATCAATAAATCACTGCATTTTTTTTTTGAGCTTGATATAATCTTTTCTATTTGAAGGTGATATTTAAACATGGACAACGTGTCATTTTGTGATTTTTTTTTTTTCTGGAGAAAAATGTTTTAGCAGCTCTTATATGCAACATATTTTTTTTTATGTTTGGAAATAGTTGAATTGAGAACCTATTTGTAACATCAGTTCTTGATATCTAGACATCTCTCTGTAAGTTTGTAGATTCTACCATTCTTGGTGAAACCTGTTAAAAGTTTTTCAGGAAATGTTGTGTTCAGTATACCTTAAAGCACATAGGTTCAATACGTATCGAAATGTATTCAATATGTATCTAAGTGCTTGGTTTCCCTCTCTGGACAACAGGCAAATCAGTAATACACTGATTGCAGTTATTAATTTCAAGTCTTTTCACTGTGTTATTTTACTGTAATGCTTTTTAATGTCTATATTTTATATATACACAAAAGAAAATTGCAGATTCTAGTCAGACACAATTGCTTTTTGCAACAAAAATAGTTTAGAAACACTAGTAAAAATAGTATGTTGATATAAAATATAATATGGAAATTCAAGACACGTTTTGTTCTAGCCAAGTATTGATCATTATTTTCTTCCTTGTACTTAGAATATCATCGTTATATATTTTTACATTTGTTTAAAATTTTTAATTTTTATTATTATTAAATTTAATAAGCACACAGAGAAAAAGGATAATCCATTCTCTGGGGGAGTGGGGAAACCAAAAAATCAAATAACCTAAAACCTAGCATGCAATACCTTTTTTGCATTTATTAAGGCACGAAGGATATAAATGTGAAAGGATTTGGGAAGGAAAGAAGAAAGATTTCAGTGTAAAAGTATTTGGGCTGTTTTAGAATTTAGTACTTTTAAATTTTAATGGAGTATCTAATGGACCACCAAATGTACCTGTATATTTTCTCTGTGTCAGCTGCAGTAATGGCTTCAGATTTTCTAAGTAATGTGTATAAATTATTTTAATGTACCCCATAAGATTGAAACAGAACAAGATATAGCACCATGTGACAAAACTCTCCATAAAACACCTGCAAAACCAGGAGATTTGATCTAAAAAAATTTGCATTTTTTACCCTGTGAGATTTGGGTAAGGGTAATTATCTCCTGGTGGCTCCGCTTCCCTGTTTGTAAAATATAGAAAATTATGCTTTTAAGAAGGCATTCCGTCTGCCTGTTAAGTTTGCTTAATTGTTGATGTGAATCTGCGCTATTCCTGTAATACCCCCATCCATCCCTGTGGTAACAATTCTCTCACGTTTGTGTGACACTCTGAAGTGTTTGAGAGGAAGATGCAATACAAAATAGAGCAGAGCTGCTAAGCATCATTTTTGTGGTAGGAGTGTGTGTGTGTCCCAGTGCACACTGACGTGAAGGTGTTGTGGCTGGTGTTCAGTTTCTCTGTCTTTTTCAATCAGACGCTGCAAAGAGATGGAAGGTGAAGGTGAGGGCAGGGCAGGAAGAAGAGAGAAGTGAGGTCCTGATCTCTTCTCCTGGTTGCCCCAAGGCAGAGGGCTAGAGAGATGCGTGGCCATGATGTGAGAAGGCCTAGGCGTAAAAACTGGTTAGTGGCTGACAAGAAGGCACACAGAGTCTCCCTAAATGAGCAGCACAGTTAACTGTGTGCTTCCAGGAGTGCACGGTGCTCTGACACCCACCATGGGCAACTTCTGGTCACTTGCTCTGCGCGTTAGAGGCAAGTCCAGAACCACTAGCTCTGGGGACATGGAAGTTGGTGCCTGCGTTGAGTGGACCTTCAGACCTGGGAGTCCAGGATATAGGGGTGGTGAGCCCATGCTTTGAAGAAGCCTTCATGTCACCTCCTTGCTTTGGGGTCATCAGTGTTTTAGAGCATTTCTGAGACTCCTACGTCTGTGTTGGCTTCTGCATGTGGCCTATGAACTTTGAGGAGCTCAGGAATAAAAGTCACCCCATATCTCGAGCTGGAAAGAATGAGCAATTGCAAGCATAAAGAAGGTGAAAATGTGAAAAATCATACTCATCCAGTTAATTTAATGCAACTTGTCATTTCTGTGTATGCAATACTAATTAATAACAGCTTGCTTTTATCAGAAGTCTCAAAACACTTGTAGAGAGGGTATTATTTTCTTCCACTGGGAAAATGAATTGAAAGGTGATTGAATGATTTTTCTGAGTTGATCCAAGGCAGACCCAGCGATAAAGTTTGCATTTATGAGACCCTGACCTCTATTCACTAGCTCACAGCACTATCAGAAATATGATAAAATTCTGAGATATGGTTCCTATTACAGTGTTAATTCTAACATTTCTGTGGGCTCTCTCCTTTGCAGATACAGTAGGAAAAGGATATTAGTAAGGGCTGTATGGTATTCTCTAACATATATAGCCTATGAGTGCTTTGGTTCTTCTTTTGCTTTGTAAAATAGTTTTACCATCAGCTAAAATAATTGCTGTAGGGAACACAACACAGCAAGGTTTATCTGTCTGTCGGTAGCATCTTTCTTTAAGACTTATTTTTTTCAATGGTTTTAAATTAGAAATTGGGTCTAAACATGTTAGCATCAAACCTTCAGGTTTGACTTGCTCTGTTTGAGTTGATTCACAGTTTGAATTCAGGGCTGCTTTTCTCCTTGCTCGCTCACTCTCTTGCGCACACTTTCCCTCTCTTTTCTTTGTGTGACTCTTAAAGCCGAAAGAACAATGTGATTGCTTTGCAGACTAAAACTGAAAGTTGGTTATCTCTTGAAATAAATAGACAACCAAGCTTGACATTTTTATTCTTGGAAGGATGACATTTAAATTGCTATTGATCAGAAAAAAAAGTCCAGTTTGAGCAAAAGAATAAGGATAAACTCAAACTTATTTGCTGAGGCTTTGCAAACAATTTAGACATAGAACAGACTTAATAGAAAAATCTATGTATGCTCAAAGTCATCAGGTTTTGTTAACTCTGTAATGTTCTCAACTCTAAATGTCTTTTGTTGAATGATAATTTTGAATCCTACTTAATTGAAAGTTAAAATCATAGAAGAGAGAACTAAGGCCTTAAAGTTAAATTTTGAAAAATTTATTTCTAAAGTTAGGAATATGCAGTTGGATGGGGGCTTTTTGGTGGTTGTTTTGGGGTGTTTTGTTTTGTTGTTTGTTTTTTTTTTCCTAGTGAGGCTTTTTTGTTTCTTTTTATTTTTTGGTTGGTTAGGGTTTTTTTCTTGTTTGTTTTGCTTTTTTCATGTTTTTTCTTTTAAGGGAGAAAACCTAGAGAAGTTTGTGATATGCATGATCATCCTGAAAGGTGAGTATTTCTCCCTATTCTGTGGGACAGCGGGGTTTATTTCTGTTTTGGAACCTCTTGCCCTGCTGGTTAGCAGGTGATCGGAATGCTCTGAAGCAACTGCTAGCACCTTTGGAAGGTGTTAATGTCCTTTGCTGCTAAGCTGTGACATGTTAGTGACACTTTCAGATGGTTAAAGAGTAGTTCTTAAAATATTTTTATCCTGGAGGCTTATTGTGATGTTGACCTTGCTGCACGTAAAAAATCCAGGCTAACAAACACAAAAATCCCTCTCCATTAAAAGTGACCAGAAAGGTCTGGTGTTTCCTTTGCATCCTCTTTGATTCAAAAACACTATCCCCTGGTTTTTGAGGTCTAGAATGTTTTCCTCATGGTATACACAGTTCTCTCTTCCTATTTTAAACTATGTAGTTTACTTAGGTAGGATCTGAATACCTTTCAATAATTTCAAAACATCAGTTGCAGTTCAGTTTTATTTCTATTGTGTAAAACAAGCAGTCTTAAAATTCTGCTGATTTGGTTGTACCATATATTTCTGTGCCAAGCTGTCTTTCTGAAGTACTTGCAGAAAGGTATGAAGAAGCTTCCAGAAGGGACCTTTTACTTTTAGTTCTTTAGAAAGGTGGGGTTTTCAGTGTACTTGTCTTCACTTCTAAAAATCCCTTCTCCATTTTTATTTTTTTTCTCTTTTAATTGTTTTCATTGTGCCTCATCTTACCATTGTTTGTTTTTTGTTGGTTTTTGTTCTTTTTTTTTTCATTCCACCTCTACTTTTGCCTTTTCCATTGTGCTACTAAACCACTGTGCATATGTGTTATGTGTGACTCCCTTGTTCCTTCCTCTGAAGCATCTGGAGTAGGTTAGTGCTAAGGTCAGGCTGCCTGAGTGGGTGAATTTGCACTCTGCCTAAATTATGGGCAAAGAACTAATGTTCATCAGTGATTCTATTTGAAATAGATAAAATTCAGCCCTTTTCAACATGTCGTTGCTCTACTAGTGACTAGTGTGCAAGTCATTAGGTATATACACCTTTATAGAAAAAGAAGAGCACTCAAGGTGCAAGATACAGCGTGGTCTTTGAGGCTGAACTTCTTGGCTGCAAAACTTAGAATTTTCCTAAAATAGGGAAGAAGGAAAGGAAAAGTAAAAAAGATATGCTAGATTTATTTGTGAATTGTAAGGTTGTGGGGGTTTACATCAGTTCTTTAAGATTACTCATGGTTGGTAGTACAGAGGGATATGGACTGATCCTTCTTTATGCAGAAATAAAGCGTAGGGATAGGTCACAGGGGTTTGAAGAGGAATTTTGCTGCTGTCCTTCTTTTAAATGCTTCTGTTTCCTTGGATACAGATAGCTACCCAGAAGACTCTGAAATATTATATAATCCAATTTGATGGACACCAAAGTTGCAATTTCAAACCGAAATGACCTCTTTTTAATGGAGTTGTCCACAACGTGCACAGTGAAGTCTGAGCTGTTATTCGTCAGAGGGTATGAAGTATACTATTGCAAAGATACACTGATACAAATGAATGGTTATGAGAATTTTATGACCCACTCATTTCTTTAATATCTTAAGTAGGATGAGGCAATTGGCTGACTAATGAGATCTTAATGGGAGTAGTGGTCTGAGTGAGGGGAGTATAACTGTCTTCATTTAGTCTAAATCTGTCCTGCTTAGAAATTTACTGTCCTGAGAATTTTTCTTTTAATACTGTAGAACTGGCACTGACAACATTACCAGTATATGCAATGGTTTGGAAAGGGCAATGACAGCAAGAGTAATCTTAGCAAATATGAGCATTGCTGTTGAGTGTTTTGAGGGGACCTGCATATTTTCAGGAACCAGCTAGAATTTTCCTTTATCAAACCCCAGGACTTTAAATCTCTGCAGCCCAAAAGACAAATTTCATACATAATTTCCAGCAGTTAGGGTACATAACTTCCATTTTAATTTCCTACCAGACATATGCAACATAATGTAGGAGCATAGTGAAATAAATCTTAGTTGCATGGGCTTTTGTTTGTTTGTTTGTGTCCTCTAATTTTATCTTTTAATGCACTCCTTTTTCTTCCTGTGATTTTGTTCCCTTCCTTCTGATATCAAGAGCTCTTCACTTGAAGAGTTTACTTTTATCTGATGTATCTTTTCTACTTTAAGAATTTTTTTTGCTCCCCCCTTTTCCTTCTCATCTGTTTCCATCTGATTCTTCCTAGTCTGTTAGCAGACTAGCGTAGTAACTGTGAGTCTCACAGTTTATGTTTACTTTTATTCCCCTTTTGGTCTAAAATTGCTTTCACAGATATCTCTCTTACTGCTGTGTGTTTTGAAGTTTAACATCTTCAGGTCAATTAGGTCTCTTAAATTTATGTAGCACTTTGTTACAGTAGCAGTACTACTGTAGCTGTTATGGTCTACAATATTTTGGATGGAAGTAGCATCTTAGACCAACCAATATAGTTTGGAAGAAAACCTGCAGCTTGTAGGGATATACACTCTTCCTGTCTGAAGGAGAAACAGCAATCTTTAAGACTAAATACCAGTTGAAAACAATTATTCTAACTTAATTAGCTGTGTTACTTAGACCATGGGATAATAGATAATTGGCATCTGTGTCTGTATGGAGGTGTTAACCATGTCTTTACCTTTTTTCCTGACTTACAAGAAAGGGAGAGAGTGAATTTATCATCTGTGGGATGTTGTTGGTTAACGGAGGGAAATTGCAGTGTTCCATAAAAGCAGTGCCTCTATTGAGTACATAATTGTGAGTATCCTCTAGTGTTATGTATTGCAGCTTCCAGTTCGCGTGGGAATTAATTCATATTTTACAGGCTTTTTGGGAGCTTCCCTGGGAGGGGAGGAGACGGGGGTCAGAGCTGACTTGTGATAAATGCCCTTCCCTGGGTGCCTGTGTCCTTCACAGCTGTCTCTGCAAGGTGAGGCTGTTGTTTCACCCAAGCAATTTGGGGAGCACTGTTTAGTGCTTTGGACGATGCACCCTGCATTTTGGAAAGGGTGTGGACTGAATATGGGGGATTTTTTTTTTTTCTGCTGTGGGAGGCATCTTCTTGGGTTGTCCAGATTTGTGCTTTTTCCCTAGGTGTGGGCAGGTCACATTTGATGCATGCCATATGTTGAGGAGTTTCATGATAAACAGGGGCTGTTTTAAAAGTAGGAGTTTCTCAGAAATATCTTTTATGATTAAAAATTCTTCTACCAGAGGTTGTAATCTTGAAAAGTTTTAGTTTTGTAAGAAATTTGTCCAAAGGAGGTGTTTTCCCAGAATGCTGTTCTAGTCGGGTAAAAATCCTCTTTAGGTAGCTGAGTGGTATCACAGCAGCTCTCCTCAGAAAATATGGTGGTATTTAAAGGGATGTCTCATATAATTTATATTGTTGTATATAGAAAAATAAATTTATAATAACTAATTAGTACAGCGACTGCTGCTACTTTTATAGTAATAGTATCAATATGTAATAATTCTTGGTTTATAAGACAGGTATTGAACTCTTTTTCATCTGGTTGGAAAGATTGCTGGAGTTTTGGAGATAGAAATCAGCCTGGGCACACTCTTGGTTGTTTTCTGCTAAAGCTTGTCATTTAGAGAGGACAAGAGAGTCCTACAGGAGGCTCAGGGCTCTTCTACCTAAACGGGTTTTTTTTCTGTCTTTAGAATGGCAGTTTAAGTATAGACCACTACTACCATAGGAGGGAGAGATATGTAATGCTTTTATTTAGGTTTCTTGTAGTGGATAATCTCGGAGCTGCTTGTCAGCCTCATTGATGTAGTCTTTCTGTTTCAGGATTACTATCTCCTTTCTTTTGTCTGCTACTTTAATTACTATTTGATGGTTACGGACAGTATGGATTTTCTCTCTGAAAGATAACAACCTTTTTCTCTTCTACCCCCTTTTCTGCTCTGTAGTCAAAAACATCTTTCTTTCAGATGGTCTGACTAATATATGCAGTTAAGCTTAATTGTTTGCAATTTGTATGCAGCCTTGAAATTTCCTCTGTTCTAAATTTGAAGAGTTTCTGCACCTGAAAGTCCAATTTCTTTTCCTGCTAAAGGATCTTTTTCCATAATCTTGTCTTAGCTTGGGTGGGAATCTGTTTTTAACATGGAACGTTATCCTAAATTAGATATATTAAAGTGTGGTTGAAATAGATTCCAGGTACAGCCTGGCCATCATCAGTCTGCTACATTTTTAACGCAACTTTAGGCCCACCCCATCGAAAATAAGATAGCAAAAATTCAGTGCAACTAAGATAGCTTTGCTTTAAAAACAGTGAATTTAGGAAGCCATTTTATTAGCCTGTTATATAATATAAAATTTTCTTAATAAACTTGCAACTTTTCATAAGCAGCTGAAATCTTAACATCATCATTTAGTAAGCTTAGTCAGATAAAGAAAGCAAAACCCAAAATGCCTACCCATGTTTAGGAAATCCAAATTTCCTAAATAATCCTAAAGAAGGGCATGGTTGCCTGAAATTCCACAGAAGTAAGATTTAGGGCGTAATTACACTGTTGTGATTTTTAGAATACCCACTCCTCTAGCTCCTGAAGTCTTGAAGTATATCAATTTTATTAGGTGAATATCCTTAAGAATCTAATATTTTTCTTTACGTGCTTCCCTAAATCAACACTGCTTTGGCAGAAGTGAATAGTTCAGCTTGTTTCATGGGTGTTGAGATCAGCTACCCCTTAGCAGTGTAATTTATGGTGAAGGTGGCAGTGGCTCCAAGGGCAGCTGCCTGACCCGGTTCCAACAGCACCTCCTAATCCTCTGGGGCTGCCCAGGGCTCGGGTGCAGGGAGAGAAGGCTTTGGACCAGGGCCAGTATGCTTGGACCACGGGAAATTTTCTGCTATAGGCCAGCACACACCTTTCCTTCATGCAAAACTCTCAGTTCAGCCCAAAACACAGCTTTCAGGCAGCAGCAGAAGCGGAGATGGAGCTGCTGGTGGTACACTTTCTGTGTGATTACATATTAGCTGAAGTAAGTAAACCAGTCCTTGGAGAAGACTTGCAATTACAGTCTTCCTCACTCAATCAGATGAATATCATAATAATGGAAATAAAGGGCTATGGGCTGTTTCCTCTACAGTAAGGTCAGGGCGGGCCAGTGGGCATTGTCATTGTTTAACCAGCCAGCAGCTAGGACCATATAGCCACTTGTGCAGTCCTCTCCCCTTCTCCCGCCCCCCTCCTCCCCGAGAAGAGCAGGGAGAAGAGGGAGAAAAGCTCCTCCTAAGCAGTGATTGCAGATTCCCAACCCCCATTTATATACTAAGCGTGACATTTATGTTACAGAATATTCCATTGGCCATTCAATTGTTCTGTCTGTGCTCCTTCTCAGCTTCTGTGGGAAGCTGAAAAAAGTCCTTGAAGAGTAAACATCACCTAGCAACAACTAAACCAAGATGCATTATTGCTCCTTTCATACCAAATCTAAAAACACAGTGACCACTAGAAAGAAAATTACGTTTATCTCAGCTGAAACCAGGACATGCATGATCACTACAATCAAGCAGAAGTCCAGGACATACAGAGTAAGAGAATAAGGGCCACAAAGTCTATAGCTCTGTGTTTTACTTATTTTTTTTCCTATGCTAAATGAATAAAATTAACATAGTAAATGCAAACATGCAAACAAAACACCTCAAAACACCATCTGGAGGAACAGTAACGATTTGAAGAAAACCAAGACAGTCATCAACACTTACTTTCCTGGAGATAGTTACAGATATCATTGATGATAGCATTTTGCAACAGAAATAGCACATACCTCTCTGTTACTGGCAGTGGGGGAAAACACAACAGTATCAACAAAACCAAATTAAAGGATACAGATATACCATAGTTGCTAAACAGCAGAGAATAGAAGAGTTTGTCTGACAACAGTTTGCCTTCTTGTGGTCAGAAAGCCATTAGTGTGCAGAACCAGCACTTATGGACAGGCATCCACCAGGAGAGAGAGTACTCGTATTTTTCAGGATGTTTAGGCCACTTGCAATAACCTCTTCTGCTCACTTGCCTTCAGCCTTCCCTTCCCACTCAAAGCAGAACCCGCAACAGAACCTCCGTGGGCAACACTTCAGATTCTTCTTCTTGATGATTAAGTTCAAAACTGTAAGACGTGTTCCTTTTTCTTTGGAATGATAGACTGAGGGCTAGAAAGTATTTAAAAAAATACTTGGGATTTATACTGTTTGTAGTTTATATTGTTTATAGCTTTACCTCTAATTATGGTTTTAAATGAATTTTAGTTTATATAATCTATGTCTAGGCTATATGACTGGACTGGTCCCACTCTTTTCAGTGGGATCTCTGCAATCTTCCAATTAATTTTTGTTTTGGTGCTCAGTTTGTAGCTCTATTAAGTCTGTCAAGCCTTTTGATAGCCAACTCTCAGCCTTTGCCAAGCTGGCTATCTGTAATTTGAAGAAGGAAATTGATAGAGATGTTTTTCTCTACAAGTGTTGATGATTTTCTTTAAAAAGACAAGTTCCAGACAGTGACACATGCGTGTCTTTGTGAAGCAGTCTATACAACACGTTAGCTGATGGCAGTTCCTACTTTATCAGGAGTAGGATGAAACTTAATGCTGCAAAACAGCGTTTAGAATTTTTTCCTTTTACTCAAGTGAGCAATAGTCTTAATTGTATGTGATAATACACATGCAATTGTACTACGACTAATTAAATATGTCGTCTTGCTTTGGGTACATTTGTTTCATGTTAGACTCTTGATGTAGTTGATGTAAACTGGTTTTGATTCAATGGAGCTAATTTATATTGGTTAAGGATCTGGTCAATTATATTCTGCTTGTATTATCTTGTAAAAGGAAAATAACAAGGAGTAAATTCATAACCTCATGTCTCATTAACTCTACCATCAAACATAGAAAAATGTTCATTAAATAATAATTCTATATAAAGAAGCAAGCTTGGCTATGGTTGAAGATCCAGATAGAATGCATGCCTAATTGACAAGATAGGAAAACAAATTACAAAAAGGGCAAGTTCAGCATGACCTCAAGATTGTGTTAAAATTCATTCAAACTCACTGTTGTGATTTCTGGGGGAATACCTTCATTTTTATCTGAAACATAAATAAAGTTTGAGGAAATTAAAAGTACATGAATGCAACTAAGCCAATACAAAATTCCTCATATTGACAAATGGATCTTCAAATAAGCATGTACAACAACTTCTATAAATGTTTGCTACTTGCCACTCTCAATATTTCCTTATTGATAGACTGTTTAATATCTAATAAAAGGAACTCTTTGACTAGATTGTGCCTTTTTTAACTACAGATGATGTGAAAGTAATATTCTGTTGGAGAGGTACCCATGTGTACTTGTGATCATTTTAGGTGTTTGAAATGCTAAATTTAAATGCTTTTGTGAATAAGAATAGGATTAGATAAGGGCTTAAAATCAAGCATGTTATCAGACTTTACTGAACCATTGTCAAGAACTAGGCGAATGTATAACAGATACATTTTTTTTCCCTGTACTTTGTAGAAAAATATAGTTCTTTATCCTTGGGCCTAATTTTTTTGATTGAGTTCTATCATTCTACTGCTCATTTCTGCCTCATGCCTGAAAATGTTTTAGTACATTACTGTTACTTCTTTTTAAAAAAGTTTTAATTAGAAGTAGTTATTGGAAAAAGCAAATGAATTAGTTTTTAGAATTATAATATAGCTATTTTATGGCTAGTATTCTCCCTTGTAGGTGTAAATTATAATTTCTTCCCCATTATAAAGTTTGCCAACATGACATTGGTTTATGTACAATACTATTTCTTCAGTACACTGCTCACCGTGCTGCCATAGATTGAGCTTTGTCTGGGTTGACAGGTCTGCTGTAAATCAGCCTGTATTATTGTGAACTTTGTCTTTTGTCTGCTTGATTATACATGCAGGAAATAACAGAGTAAAGAACTATATAAATTTCCTAAGTCACTTAAAAGTGTGAGATTTGGCCTAATAAATTGGCTAAGGTTTTGAAGACCTTTTTTCTTATGGCACAGATGCACCTATATTCTGTATCTGTCACAAAGAGCAGATCTGTGTATCTGTCACAAAGTACCTGTTTGCTAGTTTTAAAGTTAACTCGTATTTCTGTGGCAGTGATTAATCTTTCTAACTGAATAGATACAGGGATACACCCTGTGTGAAGCGGTGTCCTCCTGAGATAGAGCCCAAATCCTCTCTACCTGCTATCACTCTTGTCTAGACAACAGGCATATGTATTCCTTCCTGGACCTACTTTGCCCACTATTATGTCTCTTTTCTAGTCTTTTTTTTTCCTCCCTTCTTAATTAAATGGATACCTTTTACCACTACAGATGAAATTATCCAATAATATCAGGCTGAAGTGATCAAAACAACAAGCAAATGTTATTTTTAACATAGATAACTTTGCTTTTGAGATTCTAATCAAACTAAGTGGAGAATTAAATTAAAAAATGATTGAATTTTGGAGAAAGCATTGTACCAGCTAAATTTTAAACTGGCTTTTAATAATGTATTTGTAGTAGCACTTTCTAAAGTCTATCTAATGTTATTCAGTCATGTTGGGGTTTTCTGAATTACCATAGACACATGAAGTGTCATTTAAGGTTATTTAGACCCGTGAACTTTTCAATATTGCTTCTTAAATAAACTGTGTGCCCTTGATTTGAGTTTACTTTGTACTTTTTGTGTTGCAATCTCTGATGGAATATGGATAACAGAAGCCATGAATTTTTAGATAAAATTTATAACCTGCTGGCCTGTGCATAAGATTGCAATTTGGAAAATCCTGACTTCATATCTGTCTTTGTTTGTGACATTTTTCTTGTAGCCTCACTTAAAGATAGAGAAGCATTTTTTCTACTTGTATATACTGAAACTTTTTTTCCTAGGACTGTGGGTTTTTATGTATTCTTCTTTAACGAGCTGCACTGGTTTAACGGTTCCCTAAATAAATTGAAATGGATTCCTGGTTAAAAGATCTCTCAGCTTAAAGAAAAGGAAGTTGTCTAAGGACACAGGTTGTGTGCCAGAACTTGATATGGAAGCTGTTTGTGGGGGTGGTTTGATTTGATGTTTTGGTTTTTTTTCTAAGCAGTGACTGAAAAAATGCAAAGCAGGAATTCGGGGTCATTATCTTTCCCATTTGCAGACAGGAAAACTGAGGTATAAGGAAACCTAGTGACTGGCCCACTGCCACCAGCTGTGTCAGTCACTGGTGTAATGGCACTGACAGAGGCGTTGTGCTTGAGAGCCAGACAAGGTATGTGCTTGGCCAGAATGCCATTGAGCTGAACGACGTTTGCAGCTTGAATGAAGGTTGACTCCGTTTTTCCTTTGTTCAGTCATGCAGGCAAATTCTTAATGATCTTATCCAGCCAACTGTCCTGCTGATATCAGGGAACAATAAAAATATGCAACCTTAGACACACATCATCCTTCTTGAGAAAGAGGCTACGTACAGTAAAAGCAAGGTTTGCAGACAGCTGGAGTATGCCAACTTTGGGAACTGGGGAGAGTATGCAATTCAGCTGGATATAGGAAAAAGATATGTAATGGGTTAATAAGAGCTTGCTAAAGCACAGCAGCAGGATAGGATGAAAGCAGGTGGGAGTACGTAAGTTCATCCGGAGTCAAATCTCCAAAACTGTTAAGTGTGAACTGTTAATACACTTGTTAATGTTATTAATAAACCAAAGTAGAATGCCGGTAATCAGGACCCTGAAAATGTAAGAAGATAAATCACCAGAATGCAGAAATGAGCAACGTCCTTCAAATTAAAAAGGAAAAAAAAAGAATTTTGTGTCATATTTGCGATTAAAGAATGAGACACATTATTTTTACTCCCACTTGCAAGGCCCAGTGGATAGAAAAGATGTTAGCAGCAAAAGCTTGGGGGGGGGTAAAAATGACCAATGTCACCTTTCAAGCCACAAAAGCTGCAGCAACTGAATTTTTATGTTGCTTCCCAGCTCACCACGATGACTTACAGTTAACATTTGCAGCACCGCGCTGCTGAGAGCTAAAGGCTTACTCAGCAGAAGTAATGTAAGGTGAATACATGGTGCTTGTTCATGTGGGGTCAGTGTGAGCTGAAAATGCTTCATACTATACCATCATCAATATTACTAGATAGGGAATGCAACCAAATGATAACAGGGCTAGCTATGACCTTGGTGTAAGTGACAAACACCTTACATTATAGCAGTTCACAAGTGGCAATAAGTAATAGGGCTCGCAGAGATGGCCATCAAATATAAGTAATTAACTGAAGCAATGTAGAGAGAATACATGAGCCTGGGAAATGGTCCAAGAAAGAAGTATAAAAACCGCAGACAAACTGGAGGAAAAGACATTTTTGTTTTAAGACAGCAGACTTATGAAGGTTGCTGATAGCATCCCGGACTGGCTGGGAAGTGGAGATAAGTTGGATGAATGCTATATAAAAAAATAAATATCTTGCAGGGCTTGGATAATATCACATTAGCAGAACTGGTATTTTCTTTCCTGCTCACAAGTGAAGTGCATAACAAACTAATGCATATATCATGGGATGGGGGAGGGAAGGGCACATCTGGACTAAGGCTTAAAACGTAAATATATCCAGGGCCAACATTCTGAAGTTAAAGTAAAAAACGATAACCTTGGCTTCCAGTTTTAATAGTGTTTTTTTTTCTTATTCTCATCACGGCGGAGGGAAGGGGATGAGGCTTGAAAACATCTCCAGCATGTAATTGAAGTAGCGATGTCTTCCTGAGTCAGCAGTCGCGGGGTGGGGTGGGGAGAAATAAAATTAAAAGAAAGACTATTCCAGTGCAGAGGTGTGTCAAAACTACAGGTCATGCAAAGAACATTAGTCCTGTAGAGTCATTTCTAGCAATGGAAAATGTCTTGTGGACTTTGCAAGCGTGTAGACCCTTATTAAAAGTATAAATTCAGAAGAAAGCCATTTCTGCTAGCTTTGTCTCTAACCGTTACTTTCAAAAGCTTTGAAACCTGCACTGTGATGGAAGCTCAACCTCCAAACTGCCTCAGTCTCTCACTGTGAGAGGAGGGTGCTATCTTGCAAATATCAAAAGCCTTTTATATTGTTTCACAATAGATCAAACTTTATTATCTGTCTTCATCAAATTCTGCTCCCCACCTTTTCTGAAAACTGGGTGTTACAAAGTGAACAAAGAACATTTGCAGTTCCTTGCAATGGGGAAGACACACACACTGTACACATTTTGTGTAACCTCTGGAAAAGGCTGATGTTGAAATATAGAAGAAAAATACAACTTACCATTTTTTTCCCCTCTTTGTGCTTTCCAGGGATGGTTGCAAAATAGAACACACTACTTCAGCCCTTTGGTTAATCAAGGGCTGGGGTGAATGATCAGAAATTTGTAAGAGGGTCATTTATTTGCAACACTTTTTTTTTTTCTTCTTTCTTTCTTTGGTTGAACAATCTCATTTTTATAGCAGGCAGTAAGCACTTTTCTATGCAGACAGAAAGTTCATTGAACTCTTACTCTGCTCTTCTGGGAATTCCATAACTGGATAAGGAAGCAGGCAATATTTCCCCTTTTTTATGCTTTCCCCTTTCAATTTAGTAAGCAGGGGCAGTCTTGAGCAGGTGCTATGGAAAAGAAACAACAATTGCTTAAGGTTGTCCCATGGCTCATATCAAAGGTGCTTCTGAAACTACATGACAAGCAGAGAGATTTGAGGGGGAGACAGAAATAGAACTTCTTTAGAGGCTACAGTTCGAGAGAGTTGACCCAGGGAACGTGTTATCAGTTCATGATCACACAAAAACTGCTTTCCTTAACTGAAGCTGGGGACTTTTTCATCTGTATTGGGAAATCAGATTTTCTTTTTAATCTGCACATGCAGGTTTGCAAGTGTTCAATGTTTGCAAATTGGCCAGAACTTCATAAAGTGCTCAGCATTCAATGTGCCAAGTCCATTTACAAGTAGCTGCTTTTCCTGAAGCCGAAACAGAAGTTGAGCCCTCTTGAAAGTCAAGCCCAGATGCTTTCAAAAAGTAAAGTAAATTTTAGCTTATATGTGCTAGCAGCATGATGACTTCAGATCCTACAGAGAAGTGAAGTTTGGTAGTCTTCAGTCTGGCAATTTTCAGTGTGTCATGAAGAAAGTAGAGAACAATAGTAGGGAGGTTGCTGGAAATCTTAGGTCTACATGGGAAGGTATTTAAGTCCTTTGATCATGAATAGGTCTGTCAATATTTGAGATGTGGAAATAACTATATGATTGCCTTGAAAATCGTCAGGTTTAGTTATTACATATTTTTAGCAGTCTACCAGTTATTAAAATGAACATGCATTGGTGAATAATTTTGAATACTGATTGTTCAAAGATGCTTTATCAACAAGTCAGGACACTTTTTGATGATATTTGAATCCTACTGTGAAGGAAAAATATTCAAAATCACTAAAGGGTTTAAATAACACACTTCCAACATACTCCAGAAAATGGGATATTTATAGGCATTTCTATGCTTTTGAAAATCTGCTTCTGAGCACCACTGTTCAGATGTATAAAATACCTAAAGAAGTAAATTATATGCAGTGCACCACATGCAATTTTAAGCTAAAGTTCATGAACAATTCTTGAGCGTTATCTACTTGCAGAATTATAAATAAGCAAATAATTATTGCTGTATATCTTTATTTTTATTGAGTATTCTTCAGCAGTTACAAACTTTTATTCCCATGTTTTTCCAGGGATGTAGTGTGTTTGAAAATGTTAAGTAATCTTTTTTTCTTGAACACAATCCTAGCTGGAAACCACATTGAAAACAGTATAGTTGTCCTTGTTCGTATCATATGTGGAATCATTCCTCTTTGCTTAAGTTTGGAAATTGGGTCGTCATGTTGAATATTATTCCTGCAAAATTCTGTGGGAAACTTTGAAAACTCCCCAAAAACCCTCTAAGCAAGAGCTGATAAGTTTGCTGTAAGCACGCAGTTTTCACTAGCTGCCTGTAAGTTCCTGAATTTGTGATGCTTTCTCTTCCTTTTATCCGGTCTTCCTAAAATGTAGGTATCCCTAAAAAGGATAGATTTTTGTGGTTGTGTACATATGGTTCTTCCTAAGACAGGCACCTTTTTAGAAGAGAGAAGAAACGGTTTTACTATGAAACCACCCAGAACAGTTGTTAGAACATATTTCCATCTGCAGCTGATAGCCAGTTGGCAGTGTCTCCTCGCTGGCTGCAGATACTTGCCAGAACTTAAATGTGGTTTTGTTCTCCCTGATATCCAGTTTTGCTCCATCTATTTTAATATTTTCTTTGTTTCTAATGCTTCGGAGTCATCTACCTTGTGGCCTCAAATTATTGTCCATTGACTTTTTTTTCTTTTCAATATTTACCAGTGACCTATTCCGTGGTAAGAATTTTCATACCAGAGAATTTCCTCTGCATCTGCATTTGATTTACCCTTTTAAAAACATGATGTCTTCATTGACTGACCCTTTGCAAGGCAGCTATAAGGTGACCCCACTCTTCTCTTTAAGACATATTATTGGGGCCAAACAAGTATTCATCAATTAGGTTGGAATACAGGAAATCAAAATTTGATACTTTTATGTTGCACTCCCTGTATATTCAATTCAGGCACATTTCACGAAGAAGCTTCCATTGAAATGTTTATCAACTATTTCACTAAATGATAACCTGTTTATCTCAATTATATTGTTTAGAACACATTATTTATTACCAATGCTTTGGGGTGTATTATATATATAATTTACAGAATTTGTGGTATTTTTCAGGATGCTGGACTTTGCCATTAACATTAGTTAGAGCAAGAAGCATGAAAGAGTTTAGTGGACGATTAGAGTTGTTTTTTTTTCCCCATGAAAAAAAAGATAGGAGTTTGGCTGCTGGTAGAAACTACAATTTTACGGCTTTTGTAGGAAAGTAAGAATCAATATATTCTGACATTGGAATAACTTTGAGTGCGCTTTTTTCCTGAGTATTTTAATTTTAAAACACTAAATAGCACTGCTGCACTAAATATAAATTCTACGTAATACAAAAAGATGCAGTTGTACTTTATACATATATTATTATTTTCTATTAAAACAAAAATAGTCAATATATTATGCAGATTAGTTTGGTAAATTATGGCTTTTTGGGTTTTGCAGTGTGCTAGGTGAAGAAAATTTGAGTGAAAGTTTTCCATGCCTTGGATATTATTTCACCTGATAACATTTTTATCAATCTAATTTATTAGAATTCGTCTTTTCAGTATGATGCCCAATTATCATAACAGTTGCTGCATAAATGTTTATATACAGCAGGAACCAAAGAAACCCTAATGAAAAGCATCTCTAGAAAACTGTTACTATCCATTTGCTTTATATAGAGTTCTGGATTCTAACAAGTACTCCCTGTACCTGCTTGGTTGTGGTGTTTTTTATTTTCTTGGCTAGATTTTACCTTTCCTATGCACTTTCAAATGTATTTGGTTGAAAATAATAGGACAAAAAAGAAAAATGCTATTATTTAAAAATACCACTTATTTCTGGTTAGTTTTCTGTTAATGTTCAATTAACTTTTGAAATTGCTGTATTTCTACTGTCCTTCATGAAGTTCTCAAAAACAAATTTGGTGAAGCTAGAACCTTCCCTTTCCCTGCTCTGCTTTCTTGCACTATAGTGCTTTAAAAAATGGAAACTCTCTCTGTAGATATTATGAAAAACTAAAAAATTCTGCAGTGTCCCTAACCTTGTCTCTGCAGCATGTTTCTTACCTTTCAAATCAGTAGAAACATCTTATTTCAGATTAATCCACCAAAATTTATTGCAGAAAACCAAACAGAAAATGGCAGTAAAGAACTGTCCCATGCAAACTCCCAGTAAGGTAACTGTACTCTGAAAAAATGTTTTTAATTACATATTAATTCTTTAGAAATAATAATAAAATCAATGCGGTAGTAGTTCTGGAAATTGCCATGGCCAATCACTGTTTATTATTTTTGAAACTTTTTAAACAGTGTTTTGCCCTAAGTGCACAGAGCATTAAAGTCCCTTTCCATGTGCTCTAATCCTTTACAGACATCAAATGTTATCTAGATTATTATTAAAGATATCAGGTATGGTATGGTTTACCCTGAGTAACATTCACTGTCTAAATGTAAATCTGGGTAGTAGTTTCACAATAGACTGTAGAAGCTTGAGGGTGGTTTTTTTTTGCTTGCATGTGATTAAGTCAGAGACATTAAAGCTTCAAGTTTTAGAGCCTGTCATAATACAAAAACTTACCCGTGGTTCTCTGGATGCATTTTGAGATATTGGACATACAAACAGAGAAGCTACAAGGCTGTTAGCCCTTTTTGACCTGTGAAGTGGAAAAAAAAATAGAGGCAAAAAAAGGCAATATTGAATCTGAAACTTATGTGTGCAGCAGGGCAGTGGAATTTCTTTTGAAGGGGAGCAGGGTGGTAATGATCTTACAGCTTTGCTCTCTGCATGAATAAGGAGGTATAAAAAAGCAGTAATGACAAGTGAGGAGAAAGAGGAGGAAGAAAGGTTATTACAAAACTAATCATAAATGAGCAGGGAAGATTGATAATGACATGCAGCAACAAGAGAGAGGAAATAACTCAAAGTATGATGGTGAAGGAGGAAAGAAAGAAAAGGCTGGGACAATTTCTTCATTAATGGAAACCTAACGCAACCCAGGCTATAAGTAAGAATTCAGACAAAAATAATGTGGGTATTTCCGTATTTTGCACAGAATTAATTTTACTTGTCTTTAAACACCTGACAGCTTTTGCCCAGGGCTGTGTTCGCAATGTGTTTGGACTGTCAGCAAACTGAGCTCTGATCAATCTGGTTGAATGTTAGACCTCTCAAAAAACAAGTAGGAGAAATCCTTGCTAAGTAACTTGACCTTTGTCTGTGCTCGCTCAGATGAAGACCTCTATACTGTGACCCATGAACCTGTACCAGCAAGCTCAGCACTCATTGCATTGTCTGGCAACTGAGCCAGGGATGGTCAAGGCTTCCTACTCTCCCTCAGTGCATGTCCCGAAAGCCTTGGCCTCTTTTCTGTCCACTGCAAGTACATTGAGAAGTGCAGCCTTCATCAGAGCTATGCATCTGTCCTGGTCTGGAGGCTTCAGCTGGAGCTCCTTTCTGTCTCCTCTTCATGTGCACAAACTTCTTTGCCCCACATCTGCAGATATCTGGCACCGTGAGGCATAATATACACCTAATTGGCAAAAAATTACACCCTTTATGGGTTGACATCCCTAGTCTCTGGACAGGCTGACTTAATCTTTTCAAAATGAAGCGTCTATGCAATATCACACTACCATAATATATGTATACAAGACCTACTTGAAAACTGGTTGAAGACAAATTCTTTGAGCTGTGGCTGACTTCATGGGGATCTCTTAGTTGCCTAGGACGGTAGTTGTTGTTGATACTGCCATATATCTTGACTAAGAAGAGGGCTGCTTCACAAACCCACATTTATCTTATTACAACATGACACCGAATATGTGTTGCTCTTGCACAGGGGAATGGAGCGATGGCATGGAAGATAGGCACAGAGGGAGAGAGTATCACACCTGATATAGTCAACCTCTGGGCTGTTTGAAAGTGGCAGATTAGAGCAAAACAGGGACCAAATCAAACTGGTGATGTAAACACATATGGGAGTGATCACCCATGTTCCCTCTGTAGTCCAACATAATGTCTAGCTCCAAACATTTGACCTGTTACGGGCTTGTGAAGCTTTGGTGCTCACCAATGAGGATATGGAACAGGTACGTGCTCAAAAAGATGAAGAAAATGATAAACATTTGAAAACTGCTTTCAAAAAATGGAAGAAAGAGGAACATGTGTTCACTACAAAGACTTCATACTGTGTTACTGAAATTAAAGCTAAGGTTTACTCAGCTCTCATCCATTATGTTTGGCTTGTGTTGCGTAGTGATGATTACATGACACTGATGCATGGACTAATATTGTAATAGATTTTTAATTGAACTGAGGAAAATACTTGTGGGGTCAAAGTTTTTAATAAATGAACAGATTAAATGTCCCATGAAAGGTACCATATGTTTTTTTAAAATCTGAAAATTAGTTGCAAAGTCACAGTTAATTTAATTATATGGTCTCTCTGTCTTGGGATAATAAAGTAGACTGAGAATTATAATAATCAGAGAGTGAAATCTCTTGCTGTTGAGAGGCATGTTGAAAATGAAATGTTTGGCTAACTGCTTTTAAATGACTGTACTCATATTCATAAGGATATTATTTTAAAGATAATGTATTTAGGTTATAACACAATAATGACTGGTGGTGTGTCATCTTTCTGAGTTGTACTTTCTTGTTATGCTGGGCATCTCAAACTTTATGCATGCACATTTTGCTCACAATAAACCGAAGATACTGTTGTAAACACGTAGGAAGCAAGTATCTTGGGCTACTGATAGGGTTTCCTCTTTATACGTACACTGACCAACCTTTATGACCAGTACTATGAGTATGACTATTACAGAACACCTTGGTAAGAAAGCAAAAAAAAAAAAAAGCTTCTGCATAATAAAAACTAGAACTTGCCATATTCTCTTCTTGATCAATGATGTATTCTGATAATTCTCCTTCATCTATATCTAATTTGTGCTCACAGTTTTTAACATTTTCCAATGTCTATTCTGCTTTCCAACACAGTGCAGTTTACCAGCTGTGATTACCACCAACATCTCTCTTTTTTTTTTTTCGTGTGTGCGAATGCTATACCTGCATTGATTTACTTCTTTCTAGGTAAAAATAAAGTCAAGTCTTTCATTCATTAATTTGGATAACTATGAACATCATATACTAAAGTTTACCTTGTGTAAGGAATTAAAACTTACACAAGATTATTCACAGAAACAAATTCTCTCTACACCAGTGAACATTCTGCTTTAATGATGCAATAAAATCAGAAGCCTATTCAGCATCAGTCACTGGTAAGAAATAAGGCTGGTTTTGATTGCATTTTTTTTTTTCAGATACAGCATAAAAGATGTTTTTCTGAATTAGGTTTTTTTTCATTCTGGTCAAGTAACTTTCTTGAAGACATACACTTGATGAAATCCTTTCTATTCTGAAAATGGTTAATATATTTATGGTGTTTGGAACAAAGTAACTTCAGAAATCTTATTAATAATTGGTAAAGAAATGAGCATATTAGAAAATGAATTAATTAGAGGTGTTTAATGAAAAATATATTTTAAAAATGCATTTCATAAAAGTAGATGGAGAAAATGTAAAGTAAAAAAGAAATTTACTGATCAGCAAAATCTAAGATCTTATTGCTCATTCTTTTCTATATTAACAGCTATATGAAGTCAGTATCTTTGCGAATAGAATGATGATCAGAATCTTTAATAAGTATTCGTTCTGACTTCATTTCACAAACTGAAATTATAGGGAAAGGCTAGAAGTTATGTCATGCTTCAACACTTACTGAATAGAAAAAGAACTGGTTTGAAATAGTGAATAGCCAAAGGAAAGTGTAATAGATAACCTGAATCATTAAACTACATTATTGAGAGAGATTTAATTTTTCTTTTTTCTTATCTTGTCCTATTTTCAGGGCCAAAGGTGTTTCTATAGACTTGTGATACTGTCTTGTATTAGGTAACTTCTGCCTCAAATGCATTAGTCTTTCTTTTTCAAATGAACGGTTTTGAATACTTTCAACCACAAGTGTACGTAGTAGGCTAATAATCTTATTGATTATAATTATGGTGAAATATTTTCTATTTCTTGTCATAGTATTAAATTATGCAACATAGTTCCCTTTGTCATGAAAGTTTCTATATACACAAACAGTTCTTCCTGATCTGAATGACGGTACTACTGAGGATTACAAAGGTACTGCATAGGAGGTAAAGGAATTGGAATGCTCCTCTATGAAAAATGGTTTCTTTAGATAGTAATATTTCCTTTTTCCTCTTCAAAAAAATCTTAACTGAAGACAAAATTTTCAGACAGATTGATTAGCATAGGAAAACAGTTTTGTTTTTACTTCTGTACCCTAGGATAGAAATTAATCTCACCTACCATTTGCCTGAATCTCAGTTTCCTGAAACTTATACTCTGAAAAACATTTCATGTGCTTAGTATAAAATCAAAAGATGAGGGTAAAAATTTTAAAACCTTTTTGCATGACGCAGGTTGGATAGAAACTTAGGGAAAATACTTTAAAAGGTAATAGCTTTAAAGGAGTGTTTTGACTATTTTAACATGATTGATAGAACATTGTGTTCAGAGATAGGGAGAAAAGCATAATAGTAGGCTCGTGTCCCAGTGCTCTGAAGCATAGGTGTATCCAGCCCAGTTATGTCATATAAGAGAAAGGCCCAAGTTTCCTATGGCTTGTAAAGGCTGGAGAGTATAAAAATCTGACCTCAGTTACTGAGCTGACTTTGACCATAGTCTTGTTTTGGAGAATGAGGCTTCATGACTGCAACACTCGGTCTCACTCAGAGAGTGCAGTACACACTATATACATTAGCTTTGTAAACACCTTTAACTTTTAAATTTTTTTAAAACCATAAACCTGAAATAAAAGTAATTTTTAGGCAGTGGATCTTCAATTCTGCACATTTTTTGATGTTGTGTGTAATGACTGTGACCGTTCTTACATTAAATCAGTCTTTGGTTTGATGCATACCATTTGCAGTAGCTAGAAACCCAAAAGTAGATTTAAATTGGCCAAAAATAGCCAATTGAGTTTTTCCCTGTGAAATACTAATTTTTTTAGTAGCTGACATCAGAGAGAAGTGTGGGCAGTTGTTTCTACCCCCAGGTGGTCCCTGACTTGCAATAAGAAGGGAGGGGAAGAATGTGCAAAGTCTGATTAGAAGCAGGTAAAATGTGATGAAAAAATAAGAAAGTTGGTGGAAGAGAAGTGGAAAAAATATTTCTTTTTAAGATACTGTGTGTCAATAATGTCAAAATGTTTGATATTACATGGGTATGAGAAGCAAAATGTTTGGATTACTAATAATATAATAATTTTATGGTAAATCTAATGCAAACTATATCTAAATCCTGCTTTTAAAATTAAACAAATTGAACCAACAATCAAAACATAATGGTTTAACATTATCAAAAAGAAAAAAGCCCTTTCTTTCATTCCATGCTAATTTTGGTATTTATTACATCTGACTGTAACTGTTGATAACAGCAAGGAAGATCACCCTTTCTCATATTAGGTTACTACAGTTATTGCTTCTTTATATTCTTGGGTTTTGGTTTGGTTAAATTAGACTTTGTGATGATTCAGACTATAGATATCTGCAACTGAATAATTCTGATAGAGCCTGTAGGGCTCATGTGTCTAATGAGTCATACGTGATAGCAAGTGCTCTGCCTATCACACAACATAACTATTCAGAATAACCCACTGAGCAAAAAACTGCAAACCAGATAACAATAAAAAAAGAAGCAATTGATACTATAAATAATTTCTCAAGAAGGAAACTATCAGGGCTGGAACAGTTCAGTTATCAGAAACAGTGAGGAAAGAGGAGGAAATTTCATTCAAGTAGAAGTTTCTGAGCTGAAGAACAAAATAAACCAAGCTGATGAGAGAGAGAACAAGGGGTAAGTCTTCATCCCTTGATAAAGACAGATGGTCTTGGCTCAAGAACAAGTAATGGTGAAAGAAACTTACGATAAAAGTCAGAGATTCTGATTTCTGGACTTTTGCATGTACAGAAACTGAGGGATCTGGTCTCTGACCAGTTACATGTATGAAAGCAGATTGGGAGTGGCTGACAGGGATGGCACCGTTCTCATCTACACTGCTGTCCTCTCCAAGCGGCAGAGAGACTGTTTGCTAGCTTTAACTCTTCTGTTATTAGAGCGAGAATTTAGTCAGAAGCACCTGCTTTTTAGTGCCTAATCCTGAAAATATGAACGCAAGTGTAACTTTCTGCATGAGACCTGTCCAACTAGAGTAGTATACTTGAAATTAATTACATGCCTAGAATTGTTCTTGGGAACAAGATTTTGTGAGTAGAAAGGAGGTATTATTTTCCTGTAATTCCAAGGTGAAACTCCATCAATCTGGATGAGGTAAAAATTCTTCCATTTCCCTTTGTGTGCATATACATACCATACATACCCTCCAACCATAAATGTCTCAATCCTAGGAAAGTTGCAAAGTCATCTATTTTTTTTCCTCTCCTCTAGCCCTTTTGGTTCAAATATTCCCATTTTTGATAGCAAGACAGGAGGATAATGACAGAATAAATAAATAAATAAAAAAGCTATCTAAAGCATATATAGCATTTAAATAAAATGTATTTGTAAAAACATGTTTTCATTAGTTAAGCACTCTTGTGATTAAGCACCCTATGTTTTCTGACTTTTCCTGAGTTATGCTTTTCCTTTCCCTTTAAGTTCTCTCTGGTTCTCATTCATTGTCTCTTCCTAATTGGTGGATCTTGATGATGATTGAGCAATTGAGCACTTAATATATTAACTATTAATACACTTAGTGTTTTCTGTACACTATTCACACACTTTTTTTTTTTTTTAATATAGCTGAATTCTATGGAGAGGGTCCAATTTCATGGATCTATTCAAAAAGCAAATGAAAAACAAGAAATAACATCTCATAGGTCACCTGCATGGCTGGAACATACTAAAGCCATTATACAGGTGTTGTGCACTGGACCTAACAGGGTAACTAATAACAGTAGCAGCTTCCCATTTTGTGTACAAACTGTTACTGGTATACTTGGAAATACTCAGCTGGTGCATTTCATAAATATTTGCTGATAGCTTTAGGCAAATGCTACAGTAAGCATCACTTTGAAACATTTTAAGCAGATGTTCTGGTGGTGGCACATTTCAAATCTTGTAATAAAGCTAAAATGTATTGCATAGGAAATTGCATAGTTAAGTATACTCATAATTTTTACGCTCCTCTTCCCTTTTATGTAACTTTTCTTTCATGAATTCTCTACACTGATTTTGCACAGGATCCTGTATTCACTTAGGCTCTCCATGCCAAGAAGCTGAGGTAGGCCTGCTGGTCTTCTTTGTGCACCCCATGGTAGCGGTCCCTGTGCTGCCTGGCACCGACTGCATTGTGCATGTTACGCCTCCTTCCATATCCACACACACCGGTTTTCCTCCACATGCCACTTCTGTCCAGTGGCTGGCTGGGACGCATCTGGATTACACACATGAACCTAGGAACTAGAAACTGATCCTGGGTGTAGCAATTTAGATGTATGGGGGAAGTTCAGGATTTCATTCCAAGCACTTGAATCACAGAATCATAGAATGGTTTAGGTTGGAAAGGACCTTGAAGATCATCGAGTTCCAACCCCCCTGCCATAGGCAGGGACGCCTCCCACCTAGACCAGGTTGCCCAAGGCCACGTCCAGCCTGGTCTTGGACACCTCCAGGGATGGGGCCTCAACAACCTCTCTGGGCAACCTGTTCCAGTGCCTTACCACCCTCAAAGTGAAAAATTTCTTTCTAATGTTTAATCTAGACCTGTCCTCTTCCAGTTTAAAGCCATTCCCCCTTGTCCTGTCACTACATGCCCTAGTAAAAAGTCCTTCCCCAGCTCTCCTGTAGGCCCCCTTTAGGTACTGGAAGGCCGCAATAAGATCTCCCCGGAGCCTTCTCTTCTCCAGGCTGAACAGACCCAACTCTTTCAGCCTCTCCTCATAGGAGAGGTGCTCCAATCATAGAATGGTTTAGGTTGGAAAGGACCTTGAAGATCATATAGTCAAAGGGACTGTGCTGTGGCGATCACCTATTTCTGTCGTCCTTGCTAAACGAGACCTGTTATACCTCTGCCTATTCCAGCCATCTTCTTTTTCTACTGCTTTCCTGCTGGCTTCACAGCACAGCCAACTCTTCCTCCACTACCAAGTCTTCTGTGGCCCCATGTTCACAAGTAGCAAATCAAAAGGCTCTCTTATGTGCTCTTCAGCGTGTACTCTTCCTTCTAAGGTTCTTCATCTCAGTCCTTTATTCAAGATTTTTGCACACAGTCTCCTTGTCTCGATAGACAAGGCCTAGGTCCTTGTTCAAGTATTGTTTGAATGTCCTTCACACACAAACCTAATTTTATGCTTACCCATGGATTTATTTTTTTTTTCTCCCCCGTTTCCTGTGTTTACCAGATCCATGGATCTTGGCTGGGTTAATTCCCATTTCTTCACACCAGCTCCCAATCCTATTTTTCTTCCAAGAGTTCCCATCCTAATCCCATTTTTGTGTGTTTACTTTAAAGTAGGGACAATCATTTTTCCCTTGTTGTCACCCGAAAGACTGTGGAGCATTTTGCTAAAAAAATTACCAAAATGCAACTTTTGCAAATGAGGCTGCTAGTTTATCTTGCACTAGGATATTAATTTCTCAGATTCCTGGGAGATGCAGATAACTTAAGAAAATCCCCAATAAATATCATGTTGTTTCCTTTTTATTCCATTTATCACGTTTCAGTTACATAAAACTCTCTTACTTGTGAAGAAAGGCACAACTTCACAAATTTGAAGCAACTGGTACAAGTGTATTGCTTGTTTCTGCTATTTCTGATTCATATTGTGGTATGTGAACATCCTTTTTTCTTTTTAAGTGTGGAGGATTGATGGTAGCAGCTCCAGATTTGCTAGCATTAGGACGACAGGCTCAGCAATGCTAGGAGGCTGAAGCAGCTTTCCTATGCATTTCCAATTAATCCCAGCAGGTTGTCTCTTTGTGGCAGGATAACATATAAAGTGCACCACAAGATTGTGGCATTTGCTCTTCTACAGATGGAAAAGAAACTGCTTGTGTCTGTATTTCAGATACACAGCTAGACAGAGATTGCCTGTAGTCTTATACATGCACATATTTTGAATATTCTGGAGTGTACAACACAATGATACAGGTGTATTTTCTCAGCTGAATATCCCATTACTTATTTTGAAAATCAGAAAGACCCGTGTACATAGTGAGATCCTAAGAGTCAAAGCAGACTAAATGATTACTCTGAAAGTTACCATTGCAGACTGGCTTCTTTTTTGTTTGACACATCTATTATTCATGCAGTTGTTGTGCGGGATGTTATTCATATAGATACATGAATGAATTATACTAAGGTACTGGAATTGCTGGTACATGTCCTACCTCTGATGATGAGTAAATGAAAGCATGGATTCCTGTTACTGCTAAAGAAGGGCTAGAAGATGTACTCACATACCCAGAGTCTCTTACAGTTTCTGTAAATGATTAATTATCACAATTTGATTTTTTTTTTAGACAGAAGGCTTCATTAATCAACACTCTTAAACTATCAAAGTCATTATTGAATGATAGTTTTTTATAATAGATTGTGTTTCTTATAGAGTGATACTGTTATGCAGACATTTTGAATTGCAAATGAATGGCTGCACATCTTTCGGATCTGTTAATGTATGCCAGATCAGAGCCAAATAGCCACTAGCTACACAGATATAGTGTGACATTTCTGAATTCTCTTGTTTTCTTCTACAGTCATATTTGAAGAAGTAGAAGCAGTTAAAACAGCAAACATTTTTCTTAATGATTTTGTCAGCTGTACGAAAACCCTTTTTATATAAAGGTATAAATATTTTCCTTAATTTTCATATGAAGGTTAGAAAAATTTATACATTACACCTGTTTAAAGAGCCAAAATTAAACTGTTCTTATATGATTGTATGTTTTATATATTCTTTCATATATGATTCAACCCGGTTTTTACTTGCTTGTGATTTAGATAAAATGCATGTTTCCCCCTGCCAAATCTGCTTATTTGCATAAAATATGTATTTATCTCCTAGAATAAAATAGGTAACTACTCGATGTTTAACATATTGGTGTTCTGACAGATTAAAAATAAATAATCTCGGATGAAAATGTTATTTTTAGTCCTATTTAAAAATAAGTTAAATCTTTCTGTGCTATTAAAAAGTATGTACTTACTGCACATGGTTAGAAAAAAAAATAATTTCTATGAATTACTGAATATTCATTAGTGAAAGATGACCTGAGGTCTCATTTTGCAGTGAAAGTGTATAGTAGGTGATTAAGCTTGAAGAGTGAAAACAAGATATTCCATTCAATAAGTAAAACTCCAGGCTCCAGTACTGTGGTAAAATAGATATTCTTGCTGGTAACAGCAGGAAATGTTCTTTGATGTGGTCTCTGGCAGTTCAGTAAAAATGGTCCTTACATGAACGCTGATCGAATTGAAAACTAACTAGAGGAGTCAGCCTCTAAACCATATCTTACAATCCTGTTTTGGCAATTGAAGTATAGTACTTTATAAATGAGGAAAAAAGTTAAACTATTTAATTTTATAACACCAGTGTATAAAATGAATACTTTTGCAGAAAATATTATTAAGATCTTTTTGGAAGAAGTGTTTATGTTTAAAGGTTAAAATCATGGAGGCTTTTGAATAGTGAAATTATAATCTGTCTAGAATCTAATTTTTCAAAAGGTGTTTTGTTTTCAGAGAGGACAGGAAATAAGATTCACATTTCTCGCAAAATCTAAAGATTTCTTAAAATTGTATTCAAAATATTTCATTTATACCTTTCTTAGAGAAAATAGCATTTGAAATAAGATTAAATCTGTTGGGTTTTTTTTTAATTTTTTTTTGTGTCAACTTACTAAAATGAATTGAAAGACTTTGGTTTTCTTGAGTACAATGTTAACCTGTATCTCTCTGTACTTCCCTGGTATTTCACAACACAGATTGGTCATCTCTTGTGCCTGTCCTCTATACGCCACGCTCAATCCAAGCAGGCTTCCTAATATATATAATGGCCAACTTCCTCCCCTCGCATAGAAAAGTCTCCTGGACACCATATTATATGTGCTTCAGCCAAGGAGAAGACCAACAATACTTTCTAAAAAGCACTATGGTAGATAAATGAAAAACGAGGCATCTGGCTGTAGCTGAAATTTTTCTTCAGTCTACACAACATTTTGTTAGTGTTTTCTAAGAAAAAAGCTGTACGTGTCATCATGCTTATTTTGGTACCTGGTTCCCTGGCCCCAAAAGCTGATGGGAAGATTCAGGCTGAGAAATAGGATTTGGGGCTGGATTGAACCATGGGGCAAGGAGGGAGGTGACTTTCTGGTTGCCAGAGACCTCAACTGCGGCGCACAGATAAATGGGTAACGTGGATCCCCGCGGAGCCCTGTCATTGTGGCATATTTAGGTGGGCATGGGCAGGTGGGGCCCGGGCAAGCCATGGCATCAGCTGGTCTTCATATCCCAAAGAGAGGTGGAAGGAGGGACATAGGGAACCTCCAGTCTGTCACCTGCTGAGCCAGAGAAGGTAACAGCACCTGGGGAGCTGCCGGATCCCTGCAGTAGGAGGCATCACTAGGGGAAGCACCCCTGATGGCCGGAGGCAAGGGCAGACGGAAAGCTCCTAGATGGAGATTGTGGGGTTGCAAGATTGTGAGATTATGGGTTGTGGGGTTGTAACACTTTTGTTTGCCATTATGAAAGTTGACTAATACAGAGGTGAAATACAGCTCTCTTTCTGTTTCCATCCAAATACAAATGCAAGCTTGAGTCAGAGCAATACTGACTGTTTCCATCCAAACACACCCCTTTCTGTTTCCATCCAAATAGAAATGCAAGCTTGAGTCAGAGCAATATACTTTATATCCTGTATAGAATTACATTATTTTTATTTATGTGTTTTCCTGGCTGCACACCCATACAAATGGAATGGATTGGAATAATTTATTTGAAGGATAACATATATACACTTTTTCTAATTTATAAATGATTACATTGTACAGATAGCAAAAAGAGGGCATAACCTAGCTGCTTGCAATGAAAATTGAACCTGGAAATAAAATACAGATGGACTCATCCTCAGGGAAAGATTTGGTTCCCATGAATGCTGTAATGCTTGAGAAAGTTTTACTGAGAGAAACAGAAATCATCTTTTTCAGGGAAGTACCAGAAGATTCCAGTCTTTCCCATTTATAAAATCCTGTATTGAAGGGAGGGAACAAGAAGATATTGATGTGAATTCCACTAATTCTAGAAATAACTACTGCATCTAAATTGCAGTGTTTCAAAGAAGCCTAAGAGACTGCTCCTGATTATCAGAGGTGAGGCATTCTCAATTACCTCAAGTGCTAGTGACCTACACAACAGGACAGGAAGCCTTGGTTTTGCTGACCACTTGGGAAAGAGGTTTATCATAGAGGAAGAATGATCCCAGCTTTAAAATTTACAGATATTGAAGACAAATTGCCTCCATCAGACGGATAAGTAATATTGGTTGATTTGGNTTTTTTTTTTTTTTTTTTCATGGGTATATGGATCATGTTTGAACTATAATGGCCAGAAGGATAACGGTTACTAGACAACAGAGTCTGTTTTGCTTAACTACAGACTTTTTTTGGTTTTGTATTTTGGCTCTGAAATGATTCAGGCTATTAAACAAAATGCAACCTGCAATATCTATTCGGAAGAACAGTTATTGAAATGTGGGAACCAGTGATAGTAAAGAGGAAGAGATTTAGCTGTTCTTTTTATGTCAATAAGGATTTGACATCTAGTTACTAAATTTGTTCATGAAATGAGTATTTCTTAGAAATAGTGAGAGGATAATGAGCAAATACAATATGCAGGTAAAAGTTTGGAGGCTTATCAAATAACAAACGAGTCAGCAGTTCTGAATGATGAAAACTTTTTACAGCTAGATATTTTAATGTAACACTATTAATACTGTTAATATTCTCCTGACTATGGAGAAGTTAGAGCAAAAAGCTTTCCTCTATTAATTTGTCGTGATGCTTTGCCAGCAGGAATCTACTTAATTATATCTTAATTTGTGGTTTTAATGAATGCCATGAAGCTGCGCTTTTTTTTAATAGAGTACTCACTATTCCAAAAATGGATTTACAACATCCATGATATGAAATTTATTTAAAAAAAAAAAGAAAAACTAATGTGTTGACAAATACTGTATGACCATAAAGCTATGCTTTAAACAACTGCTCTAAAGAAACTCTGAAGAGTTTTTGATCTAAAAACTGGATTTCATACACAAATTAAACTTTGGTCCCACTAAAGCTGAGAATAAAATTCTTCAGGAAGTCAGGCATAATGAAAAAAATATTGTTACATTAAAAGAAATAGAGAAAAGACAATAACTGCATTTTTTAAATCTCTAATAATTTCAAAGTTCTATAGGTATATAATTGCACATATTTGTAAAAACAGCTTTATAATATTGAAATGTAATAATGCATCTGCTATGGTTTTACAAGGCATAAGTTGTTTTATCAATTAATAATTTTTTTTATACCAATTGATTCAGAAACTGTTTCTCTTTTACAGTTTACTTATACTGTCTTTAGGGGGAAGGAATAGAAACAAGGTTATATAATTCTTATCAGATGTGCTTACCTCTCTGATTAATGTCATTGAAATCCGTCCATGATAGGAAGCTTCTCAGTATCAGAAAAATAGGCAGCAAAACAAGACCAACCTAGACTGGTCTGTTATTTTCATCTAGTAATGGATACTCCAGAAAAAAGTATGGAGGCATCAGAATTTAGTTGTAGGGAAGGGAAACTGAAATTATTCTTCTGATTGATGTTTGCTATTTCATGTTACTCTGATGAAAGAAAATATAGTTCCTTACTATACAATTTCTGTAATATTCATTCACAGTGTAAATGGCTCCCAAATGATTATTTAAGCCAAACAAGATTTCATTGTCACTGGGGAGTGGCAAGCAAGAAGATCTTGGGATTTGCATAATAATTGGTTTGAAACAAGTGATATTCCATACAGCACTGTGTATACAGAGAGTAATGAATATGGTAGCCACAGTCTGTGAGATCAGTATCAGGACTATAATGAAAACTGAATATTTTTCAGTCTTTGGAGGTTTTCAAACATCCATACAAGCTAATGAGCTAATTTAGATAAGCATTAAACATGAATTTAATCACATTACTGGTAATTATTAGCAGACACACAATATGAAGGCCTTTTAGTTTCCTTCAAAAGTTGTAATTAACCATAAAAAAAGTAAATTGTTTGACCTCATGAACTGCATATAAATGACTCAACTAAAGACTTTTAGATTTAATAGGATGCTTAGCTTAGAGTCATTTTTCCTTATATCCTTCAGCTGAAAGTAAAAGTGTGCTTTTGCCACATGTTCACTTAAGAGCAAAATTGGACTACATTTCTGAAAACGTTACTCACTGAAATGAACCTGAAAACTAAACCCATTTTCTAAGAGTATACTACATGTGTTTATTTGCTGTTTATGGCCGCATTCCCAAGCCATCTCCTATGTTGGTCATGAGTTGACAGGTAAGCGTATACTTCCAGTAACCTTCCCAGCTCCTCTGAAATGTTTATGTTTAAGCCCATGAGTGAGGGTCTTGTGGATTAGAACAAAAAGTGTGCTCAAATAAGACTCCATATTTTGCTTGGCAGATGTCAGGAGTACAGGCATACCTGGCCCAAAAGGTCTGAGAGACCCCATGCATTTCAGTGACAAGAAATAATGGCTGGAGTATAAAAAGAAGTATATAAAATTTTTTTCTAAAAGAATTTTGAGGTAAAGTTTCCAGTCCTAGCAATATGTGAACAAATACATATTTCTCGTTTGCTTGCTTTAAAGGAAAAGGAGCTGTTACACAAAGTCTGAAAGTTGATGTATATAGAGAGTGGTCCCTGACGTTATGATTCTGGAAAGAAACACTTAATAATCTAATTTCAAATAATGGAAGTGAACTGTTATTTGAAAGTTGGCAAATGACTATGACTGTTCAATTTCTCTTAGGCAGTGAGGGAGAGTGCTTTCTTATTTAACAGAGTAGTGAGCTCATCTACTTTTTCATTTATCAATGGACCATTGCTCAAAAGCACATCTTCCATGCTTTTACTCGCGTTAGTCAGAAGTTACACTTCTTCAGCAATGTTGAAAAACGAAGATTTATATGAAAACAGATAAAATACCTTTTTTCCAATGGATTATCACTGATATAAAACTATTATCTTTTAAGACGCTTGTTGAAAGCAATCTTTTCACTGTAAAAATTGGTGGAGAAGTAATTTTCTGTATAATTAATTTTTCAGAAAAAAAATGTTCAGCCAGCTTTCTGACCAGCCATGTTATCTGTGCCTGCGATTACGCTGACGACTGTCTTTGGGCTCTAGCAGGTCAGCTGTCAACCTAAGCTAGAATGTGCTTTTGCACGCAACAAGGTGGGTGAAGGGGAATCGAGCCAAAGCTGCATTTCTCCTGTCTCAGAAATGGCTAACAAAATGGGCCACACGTAAGATCTTCCCCACCCCAGCATGCTGAAATCTCATGTGGCCTTTATACGAAAACTCACTTCCACCCCCCAAAACCCCACAACATTTGGGACAGGAAAAAGCAGAATTCGTCAGACAGAAGTGCAGTTAATCAGCTATAGGGATGTAGGTGTCAACTGGAAGACNGCGTGTCTACCTCGCCAAACAGCTTGGTATCATCGGCAAAAAACTTTCTTTTGTCAAGTCAAATTTTTCTGCTTCTTGCAAATGTTTCTCCTTCCTGTCTTTCACCCGACTTTGCTCTTCAGCTCTACTTTAAAACATTTTGTTCTCCTCCCTCCTCTCTCTTCCTCTGATGTAGTCATCCTTTTTTTCTTTTGTTGCTTTTCCAGCTGCTTAATCCTTGCTAAATAGAGCATTCCTGAAATATTGTGGAGCCACGATGGCTCCTGCAATTGCATTCTTCAGTTTATTTATGTTATACATCTTTCTCTTATGCTATGTTTATATAAGCAGTTACAACAGTAAAGCATGCTATCTATAGACTAATTAGAATTTACCATAATAAACACAACTATTAATCATGACTTTCATTATTTTTTTTGCTTTAATAAACACTTGATATAATCCAGGACAATGACAAGAGAATGATCATTAATAACAAACACTTAGTATTTACTAATTAATTAAAGCTGCTCATTAATTTATTTGAAAGATAAAGATTAAAGGAACATGCCATTCATGTAATTTACTGTAAATGAAGAACAAAAATATCTTCCCTTGGAATTAAAATTTTCATGAAACTGTGGAGTGCATTAAGGACCTTGTGAGTGGAACGCTACACCTGTTTAATGAAAAAAACTCACTGCTTAATTCTCAGTCAGCACACTCGCAAGCTGTATGGTGGATGTGTGAAATTACATTAAGCAAGTAAGAAAAAGTATTTTGTTTTGCACACCCTGACTGCATGGAAAGAATATTGCTTGCTATGCTTTTTGTGCTCTGCCTACAGCAAATGGAGATGTGACCTTATCCCCATGTCTCATCTTGATGTCTTGAGGTTCTGTTGTGTTTCACTAATCTAAAACAGAAATAGGAAATATCAACTTCTTGCAAGAATATAAAATTTGACTGAGAAAGGGAATTTAACTTTTTTGTTGCCTCAGGCACGTCTTGAATTAAGTTACACCCATCTCTATGAAACTGATTTTTCCAACCTGTCTACTGGAGTTACCTTACACAGCTGCTAGTGGCTTCTTTTGTTTATGGCTTTCACAGTCTGTTTTTGTAATACTCAATTGCACTTAAATGTACTCCTGTTTTTTCACTATGTCAAATTTGAGTATGAAAATTTTCTAGCAATTAAGCGCTCAGTTTTGGTTAACAAACATATGATTTTGTCTTATCTCTTTTAGAGTCTTCATCAAGAACCTAAAGCATTTTATCTCCTGTGTTGAACAGAGTTTTCCCCTAATTTTGCTGTTTAGCAATAATACTGGGAAAGCATGAAATGGAATGAGAACATGTTGTGATAACTCAAGAAAGAGAAAGGTTATTCGAAAAAATACATATGGTAAGAAGTCTTTAGTCTTTCCTGTTTTTAACAACAATCATCTTTCATGGTGTTGAAGGGCTGCTTGTCACTGTTGGGGTACTGAGGAGGCTGTGCAAATACACAGCAGCTTTCCAGCAACGTGATGGGAAATGTACAGAACAGTACTGACTCGGCCACTTCGGCTCCACTGCAAAAAAAAATCCACGTTTTGCCTGTTGAATCATGAAAACTAATTTACTGGAGGTGTGTTGAATGTACCAATGCACTCAATGATGTCTGTATAATTTATTAAAGGGAATATTCTTTAACAAACTTCAGGAATATTGTCCCAAACTATGAAAACAGTTTTTGAAACCAAAATAATCAAAACATAAATCTAATGGGTGTCAGCTGAAGAAAGATCCATTTTTGTTTCTGTTTCTTTTTCTTATAGATTACTTCATGCCTGCTGTGTCCTATATTTCCAAATTTCCAGAGCAGAGTCTGACCTCCGTAAAATGTGTTCTGAAACTAATTTTTATTGGGTCTCTCTGAACTCAAAATTATCTTTTCAAGTCATAAAATTTGGGTGTGGACTCATTCAAGCAGAGCAATATGTAATAAAACTTTAAAAATTGCATTCCAAAAGCAATTTTTTTTTAAGTCCCGCATGGTGGGACTAGATCATTCTCCTAGATCATGGAAGAGGAAGCAGTGTGCTTTCAGCTGCATTTGAGATTTGTTGTAGAAATTACTTATTCAATTGTATGGCTTATAACTGGCATTTTGAAGTTTTGTTTTTTTATAAGCATAGGGGGACAGTTATTCAATGTTAATCCATGACAGAGCTATGTTAATTTATATGACATGATGATCCAAAATGCTTGAGGCAGCTTTTTTTTTCCCCATAGGAAAGGCACTATGTAAATGATAGTAATTTTTCTTGTCTCAGTGAATCAGGATGTGCTGTAAAAGGTAGAAGAAATATTCCTACACTATGCCTGACATCCTCCTCCTCCTTATCTTTGCATCATCAAATTAAAAAAAAAAAAATAAAAAAAATCCAGAGTAATTTTTGACCCATGTAGCTCCTTCAGTCATGGAAATTGAAAAAAAAAATAAAAATCTTACTGAACAAGTGAAAAAATGATCTGCCTGAATGTCTCTGGAAGCAGAGGGTTCCAGTGGGATCTTGTTCGTTCTGTGAGGTTTTGTGACCTCTAGATGAGCAGAAAGCTGTGCATGAATATGTAGGCAAGCACCAGCAAGGCAGATGTTACACTTACTGACCTTCACTCACTGAAACTGATAATCAGTTTGGCTGTCATTCATTGTCCTTTTGAGGCTTTCTCACAGCAAATGAATGCCAAGGAGACATATTTGATCCTGCAGGTCCTGCCAGAAATTAGTTTTGGACTTGGATATTTTGGAATGAATCCGAGTCAAGTTTGACAACAAAGGGAAGGCTGCTGCAGTAACACGTGCAGATGATGCACTTCTCAATCTGTTTGTATCCTCCAGAGCAGCGAGGCGCCGGGCCCTTTCCTGCCTTTCATTCAGCTGTGGGTATGGAGGCAAAATACACAATAATATCAAAGCATATAATTCATTTATGCAGACAAACTGGCCACTGAAGTTGCACCTGTGTAACCTAATGAATGGGGCATCAGCGTTTCATGTCATAACAGGTAAATCATTAATCACCAGCAGCAGACTTGTTCTGCTTTGTAATTTGGAAATTAGAATAGGATGAAAACACACATATTAAATAGTAAGATAAACATTTTCTCACATAACTAATAACATCTTATATAATTTAATCACCCACTAGCTAAACTATGCTTGATAAAAAGCACGTTTTCTGTATTTCTTAATTACATTTTTTTTCCTAACATGTCATAATGGTTTTTAGAGCTGTTGCAATGGTATATGAGGATTAAGAGCACTGCACCTGCATGTACTGGATAAGAAGGAATGTGGTATCAGAAGTATAATAATGTTCAAGGAACAGAGCATAAGGGGGTCTGGAAAACTTTAGAAGCTGCAAAGAGATAGTAATAGAAAGTAGGTTCCTACAGAAGTAAAGGCTGGACCCAACAAAAAAAGGTATAAATACTGATGGAAAAAGTTTCAACCGATATTATTTGGAAAGATGTGACATGTTGCATATGACAAGGAAACACATTTTTTGTCCCCTTCCTGAATAAAAGGGAGGGAGGTACTCCTTAATTATTGCCTCTTTTTGTCAACCAATTACAGTTTTCCAGCTTTTGAGTCAGTCAGTCAGCTTTTCAGCATATAAAGCAGGAGAAATAATGTGAAGCCCAGTTTATGGTACCCTGGTTTCTATACCCCTTCAGCCTCCCTCACGTGCTACCTGCTCCATCCTGTTTATTTTTTTTGATGTTTGCCATCTCCTTCTAGATTTTAACCAGAGTACACAAAGTGGTAATGACAAACTATGGTGTTTTTTAAATACAGGATAATACCATAGCGTAACAAGAATCCACCATGAATGCTGTAACATCCACAAGCATATTTGGTCATTGGGTGTGTAATGTAAAACCAATTTGGTGCACACTGTGTGAAATACGGATCTTGGTGTTTCCTATTAGTTTTAGTACAGCAAATATTTCACACAACTATATGCTTACATTCCACTTACATATTGCATCTTAGTATTTCTTTTTGTATAGTAGAGTGATACTGAGATATAAAACTGCCTCACTAGACCTCTTTCTTCCCCCCCTTTTTTATAGAAATCTTTTAATTTCAAATTATTTCTTCTGTTTCTGGTTTGGTTTTTTTTTTTACTTATTTTTAAGTGTATTGATAACCACAGCACATTGCCTTCAATATCTGCTTTCTGAGAAGCCATTCATCAGCCTGCCTCTGCTTCCAGTGCAAAGTCCTTTCCTATGCCTTTTGTTGCTGTTGGTACTTTTTCCTGAAGCAGCTAGGATTTAAGTGGGGTTACAGTTAATGCTCTTCTATAAAAAGACGCTGGGATGGCAACAACCAGGATCTTCTGAAGCTCAAAAATGAGGGAGCAGTAGTCTTTGGGGGTCGTGTAGAGAAATGCTGCATTCTGTTATTGCTCCTTGATTGAGCCCTCCCATGGCTGCTCTAAAGTTCGTCAGCACTCGGCATCACATAAGCTGTGCCTCACAGCCATCCAGGAACTCAGGAAAAGTGAAATATGCCGAGTCTAACTTGAAAGTGGAGTGAAAAAACAGAGAGAAACTTGATTAGCGATGTACATAGTGATGTACATAGCTAAAGGTAACATTGGTACATACTGGAACTTAGACTACAGGGCTGTGATTGCAGCCTGCAGCTGTAGAGCATACAGGACAGCTCATCATGAAAGTCAGCTTGGTCCTTTTTCAGTCTGCAGTTTTGTATGTGCTGATCTATTCTTCCAGTATAGCTGTACTTGGCCAGGAGGGCTGTAATGTGCTTTGCAAGCAGTCACTCCCCTATCAGGACCGTATTGGACAGGAGGTTTGGCAAAGAAATCCTGGACAAGCAAACCCCCTCCCTCTGCCCCTGTGTTTGCTCCGAGGAGAGTAATTGGAAACAATGATATTACCTCAGGAATATTAGGGTGATCCCTTGATTATTTTTGCCTTCAATTGCCTTTCCATTACCAGCAGCGGGCCAGTAAAATACAGGATTGAGGAAAAGATGCAGAGTCCTCTTTCTAAAATACTGCAGTGTATTTCTGAGTTACTCGGTGTCCTTTATTGCCGTGCTGACCAGTTGACCTCTCAGCGTTACAAAGTCTTCGGGGTGTTGTTTGCCTTGCCGTGTGAGGTTTACACCTCAGAGCAGAGTCACAGTTGGCAGTGACCTGGGCTCTTAATAGTGCAGCATGCAATTTCAATGTCGTAGTTTGAGTTTGGGAGCACTCTCCAGTCATACGTGTTTCAGCATCATTTGCCAGCCCAGGCTATTTCTTATTCCAGAGCTTTTAGCCTCTGTTTCCATGTCACTGCTGAGTGCAGACATGATCCACGTTGGTTAAAAGGTATTCACAAAGATGAAAGGAAATAGCTTTTAGACAAGGGTGAAATAGTGTCTCACTTGTATCCATGAATACATTTTTGACTTTGAGATTTTATACAAGGATATTTTTTTTTGAAAGAAAACTTGCTGAAGATTTTTAAGACTTGTAAAAATGAACCTTGCAAGCATTATTAATAATAAATGTATTTACATTATAAATACGCTAACACATAATATCACATGGGTATAACCAATTCAATTTTCTTTTTAGCCTAGCAATCCCATTTAAGAAGATCAATTTCCTCCATTCTCTTTTCTCTTTTTTCAGTTGTGTGTTCTGACTCGAAAACCTGCTGTCTTCATGGCAACTGAAATCTTATCAGCAGCACAAAACCAGCCCAGAGTGATACACAGCCACTGAATCCTCTGAATCCTGCCCTGCCTGAGACCTTAATCTTGGCTTCAGAATGAACACTTTTTTAAATACGTAAGACAATTCAGTCTCTGAAAAATTAGGATCCTGGGGCTTTCTGCAACACAGGCTCTCAGTTCTGAAGTGAAAAGGAAAAAGCAGGAAAATATTTCTGACTGTGTGCAACTGAAAATTACAAACCAGTTAGGGTGATACTGGAAAACTCTAAGATTGCAGTTTAGAGAATTCAAGAAGAGGTCAATGTCACTTTTCAAGGCTGTTTGGTTCAGAAAAAAAAAATCCCTCAGTGTTTGTTTATTCTCCATATATTATGCTTTTCAGAGTGACGTTTATTGTTGGTCAGGAATGTTTGCAGGAGTTTGCTTTGTTTTGTTTATTTTGTTTGAGAAAAAGTATTAGCTGGATTGTACTTTACATGAGAAATGTTATTGTTGGGCTTACACACGCAATTGAAAAAAGAAAGCAGTTAAGAATTGTTTGTTGCTTCCAGTATTAAATATACCAATATGGAGTAAGTAAGGTATAAAGTAGCGTAATAGTATCTATCAGCCAATTCCAGTTTATTTGTTGAACCAGGCATCATTAGTGGCTGTGAATGGATCCCATTCCGCTGGTGTCAATGATGTCGTGCTTGGTCCTGTGAGCTTGAGAGCAGTTGGTTATGGTTGAGAAAAATGCTGAATAACGGGACTTGAAACACAGTTCCACAACTTCCAAGGCACTGGTACTGAATATTTGTTTTACTCTGGAGAGGGGGGCTTTGTGTCCAAGCAGAGACGGCAGAGAGACCTCAGCCGTCCTCAAAACTGAACATGCAGGACTGTTTCTGTATGAGATAGGCTGAGTCTGGGAGTTACATAGCTAATTCTGTGGTGATGTACAATGTGCTGTTTCTTAATTCATGCTTCTGAGTCTTCATTGAACCTTGTGTTTTTAATATACTTAGGTCTCCTCCAATCTGAATACCTGCTTTATTTGTGCTCTCCCACTGCACAGACCCTATATATTTTTAGGTATGCCAAAAGTAGTACGAATATAGTTAAGCAGAGGAACTCTCAGGTCCTCTGCTGAAGAATTATTATTAAATAGATGGTATTTTTATTTTAATTATTGTTAAATAGATGGACACAGGAATCAGTCTCCGATAAACACGTGGCATTAATGCAGTGGTGCCGTATAGGCCATTGGTAGATCAAAAGCCGTTGTCATGCTGGGGCCTTACTAAATGATGGGAAGGAGGAAATGATTCACTCGTCGCCAGAGACAGCCTCAGAAGTGCAAGTCATTTGTCCTGCCTAAGCAGAAGGTGATGCTGGCCTTGGGACTGTCATTGCTTTTTTGGTTTTCCCGTGGCCTGGCTGTTCTTTTGGGGTAGAACAGTGCATGGGAGGAATTCAAAGTCTGCAGTTTTCATATTGGGTACTGTGCAGAGGGTGTAAACAACTGCACTGCAGTCAAAAGGGATCATATGGTAGGGGAACTGACCCCTGGAGTGCCTCTTTCTCTCTTTACCAGGCTAGAGAACATCAGCGGGATGTACATTTTCCTTTGTTATGGACGGTATGCTGTTTATACTTAAGATAATTACAATCTACTGAAACAAGTTATTGGGTTTTTCATCGCCATCCTGGGTGAGGAAGCAAAGGACTCTACAAGGGAATCTGGAAAGGATATCACTTTGAAAGGACAGGAGGAAGGCTACAGAAGGAAATGTAAACAGGAGTGGGATAATTTGAGTTACAAAATACTTCACCTAGTGTTACTACTGAAAAATATCAATACACCAGGAATGGTAATTTGGTGCATTGGTATGGGAAGCAATGTCTTTTGTTTCAGCATAAAGTGTGTTCTGGACACAGCAGAAACCTATGGGAATGTGAAAAAGCTCTTATTTCCTGACAGCTTTGGGATCTCATAGAAAATAGTGTTGTGGGCAACACAGGATCATAATCACCACAACAGACCGATACCACAACAACCTAGAAAAAGGCTAATCTTGGTACCTGTAGTGGAGCCTGCTGAAAAAGACAGCACTGCTTAAAAAGAAGATTGGAGTCATGTGAACTCAAAGGGACCAATTATTTTTTTCAGCTGTGCTGGCCTCTCAGCCTAAAGGCATCTGCTGAACTATTCCTACTCTCATTTCAATCCAGAAAATTCACAGGTGGTTCATGTTAGATTATGGGGACCTTCATAATCATCATTTTGATGTTACTACTTCTCTGCTCACTGTATTTCAGTGCTTTGATCAGGGGACTGGTTTTCCTTATAGTCACAGATGGTTGCTGTTTGACAGGCTGACAGGCAGACAAAGTAAATAGGCATGAAAATAAAATATTCCTTTCTTTTGACGAGTCAGGCCAATGTCATGTGGGTAGACACTGCTCTGTAATCCTTCTAGCTGCGTTAGGATGGGGAGAGGGTATTGTGTAAAACAGTACACAGGAATCTTACATCATTCTCTCCTGGACTGTCCTGTTGAGGATTTGATCAACAAATCTGAGCTTACAATGAAATTTCACTGTTACTTTTTCGATTAAAGTGGTAAGTGGTGCCATTACATAGCACGGTGAAATTTCAAGGAGTTAGTCTGGAAAAATCCCATCTGGCAAAGATGTGCCTGATCCTGCATAGCAATGGGAGTTTTGAGCACAGATCAATAGCAAGATGAAATGCTACATAATTCTTGCATGTCTGTGCTTGTATCTACTTCACTGCATTCACAATGGAAAAAAAAAAAAGAAAAGGAGTTTTACAAAAAAACCCTCACAAACAAACTCTTGGGGTTACCAAAGACACGGAGCCTAATATAGCAATAAAAATTAATACTAGGCAGTATTAATTTTTTAATGACAAATTTCTTTATTATGAAAAGAGAAACCTGATAAATCAATAGTGATTTTGAAATTGATGAAATACTTCGGATTATGTTCCATGGCATTTGTGGCAACTCTTGAAGAAAAGTGACATCTGGTTGGTGAACTCTCCTGGGGCAATTTTGTGGGATTAGAAATCTGGTTTTCCATAAAGAAATTGTTACCGACCTATTGATGCGATATGACATTGCTTCTTTTTTGGCAGGTTAGTTAGAAATAGAGAGAGTTAGTCCCACCAGCTTTTAGACTGATCTTTTGCCAGGTAAACAACAAAAAGAATCAAATAGGGAACTGGCAGGCTGGCCCCAGAAAAGGATGACAGCGTGAATAATTTCTTTTTCTCATTGTGTATCAAATAAAGTAAGCCTAAAGCTATGTTTTTTGTCATTACCTTTATTTTAATTGAAAATAACAAAGCTACCAAGAAAATAGATTTTGGTTTATTGATACATTATTTAGGTAAAGACCAGCTCTTTATATTCAGTACTTGAAATAAATGATTTGGTTAATGTAAATAGTTGAAAAGAAGCTCCATTACTAGGGAACTTTTGTATATAGTTCTCTCTTTTCTGTTTCCCGAATGGTTTTGCAGGATCAGGTTTAGCTGGTCAATGAAACTAAATAGCAGTTTGTCAAGTACTTCTGTTGAAAAGAAGATTCCAACATGTTATTCCTAAGGGCACTGGGAAAAAAAGTGTTAATTTTTATTTAGGATTTAATCCTTTTTTGGAACCTAGCGGGGCATAAATACCTATGGCTCTCAGGTCATAAGTCCAGATTAGGACCTTTGAGTGAGCTCTCACTACAAAGGCTGCCGTCTCCCACCGATCCATAATTAATAGACTAAAACATGCTTTGGGGGTGGCTTCAGGCGCTAATCTTTTGCCCAATGTGCCCTGTGGTGACTGAGAAGCCCGTCCCCTGAAATTCTCAAGCAGGGCTGATGAGCAGATGGGAAACATGGCAAGAAGGGGCAGCAGCACCACTGGTGGCAACGGCCCTGATGTGGCGGAGCTCCACCGGTGGTGGGGGGACGCAGCCGGGCTGGCCGGGGCTGCAGCAGGTCAGCCCTCAGCTTGGGTGGCACTTGGCTTCAGCAGCACCCCGGGACTGGCAACCTTGTGCCCTGCCAGGCAGAGCTGTGCGCTGTGGGGTAGGTGCTTCCCCGCGTAGAGGAAAACAAGCCAGCAGAAAGCAGCTTGCTCCAAGCTGTGAAACTTAAACCTGAAAGATTTTGGGGTGGGACGAGGACCCAAACTTTTTCAAAACTCTGGTTGCATGCAAGGAATCCCAGAGCAACTTTGAATTCTGCCACTGGTTTTTGAAGTATTTGTCATTAGGTTTTGACCTGTTTTGGTAGTTTGGATGTGTTGATCCTTGTTTCCAGACAGTTTGCAATAACGGTAGTTTCTCCAGCTACTGAAAGCAATGGGTTTATTTTTAAGGATAATATTTTAAACTGTTCCATTTCTTAAAAATTGTAGATATTGTAATTTTTAAATTGAATTTGCTTTGCTTGATACACATAAAATTCCAATTTCATTAAGAAAAAGACTAGGTAGAAATTGCAAAACATTTTTTTCAAATATTTTGCTAATGTCAGTACAATCTGGAAATTAACACGGTAAATTTGTTTCAATAACTTAACTTCAGCTGGGTAAATACATACCTCTGGATTAGTAAAATTATGTGTCTGTCAGTGGAAAAAAACATAAATACAGGCAGCAAAAAAAGTGTTTTCACAGAAGAAATTGCTTGGTGGTTGTTAGCAAATGCTTTTCCAGAGCAAGATAAATTAAGATCAGGGAAAACTGTGTCTTAAAAACAGGGCAAGGAGAGAACATAGAAGATTCCATGAAGAAATAAGCAGCAATTATATTGTAGAAACATACAAAAATACATATGAAATGCATATATTGAGGTTTATGGATTATTTCCTAGATACTTGAAGTCGATGCTAATACTCAAATTCTTTTTGATCTCAAATATTAAAAAAAGTTGAAGACATCTCTGTGTAGCAATGAGTATCTGAAATAAGGATTGATCATAACTAAGTCAAACTTCATTGGAAACATTTTTCTTTTTATTTGTACTTGTATTATATTCTGCTATTCTTTCCATCAAGTTCTGTTTCTTCTCCCAGAATCTGCAAGGAGCTGATTTTTTTTCTCATTTTTCCAGCCCTATGTTAGGAATCAAAAGATATAGTAGAAAATGGTTGAAAATATTAATGGTTTTATTATTGAATTGTGCTACAAATATGAGGATTGAGGTTATTCTGTGAGGCATGTGAAGGTGTAAACAGACACACAATCATTCATAAGGTTAGGCTTTGTTTCTGAGTAAACCCAAAGCATTAATTGTTTGCCACAGCATAGTTGTCATCTTTCTCTTATGCTGATGACAGTTCCTCAATCTGCCTTCTGAAAAATCCTACACGGCCTCTACACTGCAAATCACACTTAGGTCTGTGAGACAAACTTGCTGATAGAAATATTTGTTGGATGTGTCCCATGGTATCTTTTTTTTATTGTTTTCAGCACCAGAACTACTTCAGTTAATTTTCTCTCCCTCACCTTCCATAAAATTTATATCTTGCTTTTTGTAAAATTAAAATAAACCAAAATGACTAAAGCACTCTTATTATTTAAGTTTAAATATTATGACTAAGCTGTTAACTTTGGTTACTACTGGCAAGAGTAACATTATCCACCTACAGTGCGTCTGTATTGAATTAATAGGTGTTTTTTTATTCATCTCAGCTGATTTTTTTTCGGTTTTCTCCTTGTGTCTCTCTCTTCAGGAAAACTCATGAGTCAACATTGTCCCTCATTTTAGAGAACCCAAAATGAGAAAAATCATTCAGCTTATTCAGCTTGTGTCTTTGCATTTAATCAATCTTGAAGTAATTTATCCTTCCCATGAGTCTTTCAGATACACGGATCTCATTTGTGCAGCTTCTGCGAAACTTTCTTCACAGCTTTAATTTGATTTGCTTATCCATGTGCTTCTGCATGCTCACGTTGGATCCTGGGCTTAATAGGATGCATGGCAAGTCTTCATGATGTTTCAGATACTCTGAGTAAATCAGATCATTACAATACAGCTTAACCTAATGGATCACCCCAGAGCTTAAAAAAAGAATAAATCCTTCTCTGTATTAAAATGAACAAAACTGTTTTCTTTAGCAACTTCCACACCACTGGAAAATAATCATTTAAGTGTCTGTGGAAAAACAGCATGAAACACTATGTTTGACTTATTCCGTAAAGCTCACAGTTTTGACTCCTGTGTCCACGTCTTGATTTGGGATATCATTTGAGGGAGGGGCCATCTTTTTGTATTTTGTTCGCACAGTGCAAACAAATGGTTGCATGATGCATGGTTGGGGACTCCTTGTTGCTATTATTGCACAAATAGGCTTGATTTGTAATCAGAAACATCACTAAAAAGTGATTTATTACGTACTATTCCAGTCTTATTAGGTTTAAATATGCTATTGTTCCAAATCTGGGTTCTTTACCCGATGTGCAAGCCAATAACACACAGAGCGGAGGTGTTTCCAAGTTTATTCCATTAATGCGTAGAAATGGGGTGCTTATCCCAAAATGGGAGCACACCCTAATTTAAAAAATCTCCACTTTTATACATTGATGATTACATATTCAAACAATTAATACGTATTCATTGTTATTCTCTTTAATGATTGCTCGAGATTTCTTCGCTCCCTACGTAAATTAGTGCACAGAGTCTGTCTTCTCCCATTGTTCTCTTTTGAGTAAGTGGTATCATTTGAGTAGGTGGTCAATGAGTTGGTGGTCATGAACTCCTCCTGCCAAAATTACCTTTTACCTTCTTCTCCTCTAATCTTTGTAGTTCCAGGTGGTTTTCTCGGTTTGCTGACCAGACCTACAGTTCATGACTCTCTTGACAAGAATATCCTACTCACCAACAAAGTTACATTCTTCAGTAGTTAGTTCTTTAACAAAATCTTAGATAAATCATGTCTTGTTACTATTTCTCTATTTTAATATTAGGTAAATAATTAAATAGTGTTGGGGCTGCATAGAGGACTTTTAGCAGCATCAGTTTTCCTTGGTTGCTTCAATTGCATTTTATATTATTTTTTTTTCTTCTAGTTAATATCAATTTTCCTACAACAATGCTACAACTTTGGTCATGGATCTAAATGTACTAAAGAATGAAACAAATTTGTGTGCTTGATAAAACACATTTGAATATGTTCAATTTGCCTGACAGGTGAAATTATCTCATAACTCATTTGAGCCTAGAGTGCAACGGCTGAAGCATTTCTCTGGGCCAGAGGCACTGCAGAACCACTTTGGCCCCAGGTCTAGAGCCCCCCAGCACCTCCTGTGCCTTGTGGGAAGCTCTCTGTTAAGACATACAACTGGCTTGCTCGTGTGGCTGGTGAGTTGCCTTGCCAGCCAAAAAGGTCATAGGTATTGCCTTTCCAGAACAAAGGCGATGGACAATTTCCTAATTTCTGCTGGAAAGAGGGGCTGTTGTTTACCTGCCCTACCCCAGCAGGGCAGGATGCTCCCTCCCTTTGCAGTGCAGTGGAGAAGGCTCGCTCCCAACATAGGACATGCTCATATGCCCGAGCTCACAGGGGCATGTTTTAGGGTCCTGATTCCTCACTCTATGGACCAGGGTCTAGTCTCCCATTCAGCCTGTGCATGTTTTATTGGCTTATCGTTGTATTTTATTTTGTAGGAATTAGGGTATACATAGAATGACTGGTGCCAGGGTGGCTCTTGCCCTGGCAGAGCATGGGGATGCAGCAGGGGCAGGTCTCCAAACCTGTTCTCCCAGGCAAAATTAAATGGTAGGAAGATTTGGTCTGAGGAGGACTGACTGGAAGGACAGAAAGTGTTCTCCTAACTTCTCACCACGTCAGAGATATTACATTGTAATTCTAGGAAAAAATGCCATCATGAAGGATTTGGACACTGCCAAATGTTCATTTCAAGCACAAAATGAATGAATCTTTCCAAAGACCTTAAAGATTCTTTGTAAATTAACACCAGCACTAAGTATTTCTTAATTAAGCTACTAGTTTTCAGTAGGTTGAAAATCAATTCAGTTGCCTACTCTACTGCCATTTGCTGTTTGATGCAGTTCATGTTCGACCTTGCTCTGTTGCTGTGTTTGGTTGGTCACTGGTCAAGACTTTAATCCTCTAATAACAAACTGAAGTCACATCAGCACTCAAATGCTGCTGTGATCTGCCGCTACTTTATCAATGTGAACAGTGTCTTGCTCCCTGACCCTTAGGCCAACCTGTGAAGATGTACTACGTGGACCTACATGTACTGCCTACATGAGGTTCGTGCAGAATAGCAAGCACTGGACACTACCCTTGAGATTACTAGCAGAGCAAATAGAAGTGTCTATGTGAAAGAACAAAGACTGGAGCTGCTGCTTTACAGGGTCTAGCATTAGTATTTCTGGTTTAAAGACAATCACATAGCTTGCATACGTTAAATGATTGGGACAACCCAGTAAAGGAGAGGAATTTCTGCACAGAAAGAAAATGTAGTTTAAAAAAAAAATAAAAAGACATGCAGAAAAGATGATTGCTTACAGTTTTATTACGCCTCAAACAAATAAATGTAAACATAAGCATGAAGAATTAAGATAAAACAGAACGATATAAAATCTGTCCTTTGTCTATTACTGTGACTTCCTTCAGATCTACCAGTCCAACTCTAAACCAACATCAGACCGCAAAAGGACTTATGAATCTAAGACTTGAACTGCTGCTTTCTCTAAAAGCTAAAGAAAATATAAAATCAGAGGCTTAAACAGTAAATTTGTTAGGAAGGAGACAGGAAAAAAACAAGCCCGAAAACCTGCTCTGAACAAATATTTGATTTTTATTTTTTTAAATTACATATCAAAAAATACACTATCAGTTTTCAAAAATATAGAAATGACGGAAAACTCATTGGCAATACCTATGTCAAGAAGAGAAGGTCAGATTTGAAATATTTTCCATCTATTGGTTTAATTCCAAAGGTAGTTTTTCTGGATCTCAGACTTTGCATACCTGTGCAGAACATGATAGGAAGGTTCACCAGATTCCCTTCAGAGTGAATATTTCCAGGAAGAATTTCATGGTGCAATCCAATTAGTCTTTTTGTAGCTGCAAAACTCTTCACAAAAGTAGCTCACTGAGTTCATGTGCATTGAGCAGTTCAAGTGAAAAGCCATCAGTGGAACTGAATTAAAACCATAAAGCCAAGGTCTCTCCTGGTATAAATCATGTGCATTGCTATAATAAAACAACATGTAACAGAAGCAATTCTTCACACCACTGAGTTTTTGGCATAGGAGCTGGTCCCAGAATCCAAATCTTACTGCTTCAGCTTCCATATTTCTTAATGTGTAGGAAAACCTAAACTACAATATGCTGTAATAATTTTGTGACATTTGAGAATAGAATATATGTGACCTAGGATCTAAAAAAAACCCAAAATAAGTTGGGATTTATCTTATTTTTCTTTTTTAATAGTCTTGGTCATGCTAGTAAATGGCATTTTCTTATCTGTAAAATGTAGTGGAGGTATCGTACCATGTCCTGATTTTACCAGTTGAAGCCTCTTTATTTTTTCATAGTCATAAAATATATGTCAAGCACTATGAGCAACTCCGTTATGCCTTACTTGCAGAGCTGCAATTAGGATCATACTGTGTCATATTCGAAGCTCAGTGACTGTTAAATGTGCTACGCCTGCATCACACTAACTACTATATCAGTCATTTTAGATGACCCCCTTGAAAATTGCTGCCAAAAGTTTATATGTCAGAAATCACTTTCAAAATGCTTATGAAGTGAAGAATTTTCGCAGCTCTTTACCTACTCAAATACTAAAAACTGTCAGTCAACGAAATCAGGCTCGACAGTTTATATTCCAAGACTCAGTATTCAAAGATTTGCTTGAAAAATTATTCCTATCATCTGTCAGCAATTGGGTTCTGTGTTTAGTCAGTTGCTCACTTTTATATTGTAATAACCACTGGAAGTGGCTACAAAAGATCTGCCAGAACCCTTGGCATTATTTTTAAATGGGATGAATCAGGGACGTGTACATCAGCACTGCTGTACTTGAACATTGCCTGTCATGTGAGCTGGAAATTCGGTCGTCTTGCCCAAGTGTGTGGCTGTTTTCATTCAGAGCTCTGCACTGTTTCATTGGTGTCTTCAGTCCCAAGTGACAGTAAAAATATGACCCAGCTACTGAACACAGAAGATTTATTTACAAATTAGTTAACAATTGATAATATTTTTGGAGAAGGGAGTTGAAGATTTTTTTTAAGTTTTAAGAATTTGAATTGTAAACTTATACTGTAGGTCCATTACCGAGGACAAGATTTGATTTTCAACTGAAACTCTATTTTATATTTTTAATTTCACTGGAAAAGTACACTAACCTGCTCTGCTACAGGTGGGACTTTAATAATATGGCTTAGGTCCAAGCCCAAACCTACAGAATCTATAGGCTAGATTTCAGTGTTTGTTTATTTGATAATAGCTGTATAGCCACCAATATAGTACTAAGAGGCAATATCTACTATGAAATGCTATTAATTAAAAGTGAGTCACTCTTTTATTTGTAAGTTCAAGGCTGTAACATCCGGTTACAATGAATGGCAAAAGTGCAGTAGGACTTTGTGTGCCCTGTTGCCAACCTGTACCAAACCTTTCCACTTCCTCGCTTCATAACACAATCTCAGTTTCGCTGAGGACTTCCCTCAGTGCCATTGGTCCTCCTGCTCAGCCCGAGGAGGTAGGGGATCTGGGTACTGCAGATCCAGAAAGTAAGCTTATCGGTGCCAGAGGCAGTCAACAGGACTCATCTGACAGACCTGCTCAGAGCATAATAAATGCACGGCTCTATGACTGGGTTCTTCACAAAGCAAAGTCAGAGAAAAATTCTACTGCAGTCATCTGTCTTTTACATAGTGAAAGACAGGTTCAGTGCTCTCCTTATTCTCAAAGGATTTAATTTCTGTTTTTGGCTCTCCAGGGGCTGACCCAAACACCAGGCCAAGGGCAGAACTTCGTGTCCTGTTCTAGGACGAGGAAAATTCAAAGAGAAAAGGGGGAATCTGTGTTCTTGTCTTTTGATTGCTGCTGCCTTTTGCATTAAACTCTCACTGGGTAAACAAAAATAACGATGTGACCAGGACATGACTGCAACCTAATTACTATGTGTTAACCATGGAGATTTTTATAGCTCTTGTGAGGGTGCTACCTAATTTTCCTGCTGGGCCAGCTGTCACTGAAATAGAACTAAGAGAGGTTTCTTCCTCGTTCAAAGCCATCTTTTTCTCCTGTGAAATGGGCTCTGTAGCCCCAGGAGGAGTCAGTCACTGGGTCATTCAGCGTGGTGCTGCCTTGCCTCCTGCAGGAAGGAAATGCAACTTCCAGAGATCTGTTCCTGCCAAATGCCCAGTAACAATCAAGTCTTTGTACGCAAAGAGATAACAAATGCTATATCACAGAGCTTCCTCTTAATATGGTATGTCTATATGGCAGTTATAAGCATGTGTATCTATTTCTAAATATATTTAGGTGTATAAATATCTATGACTATAACAATATAGGTATAAAAAAGGACCCTAGCTGATGTTAAATGAATGCATAAACCATGCATAGGAGTGTCAGTGGGAATATCTTCACTAACTTTCTTGGGCATTCAACCAGGTGCCCCCCAGACAAAGAGATTTTGAGATTCTCTGCTGGATACAGAGAGTTCTGGTAGACAGATTGCCCTTGGACAGGAGGAGAGACAAAAGCATTTCTAACAGTCTGCTCTTGTTTTTCTATAGTCTGGTGAGGAGCCTTTTTGCGGTCTGGCCAAGCCATGTTGAACACCAAGCCTTTGGATGGTATCTCTTTAAATTCAGCCTCGTTTCCCTGGCCTGTCACAGCATGTTAGCTATCAGAAATACTCTAAAACACAGGTATCCAGCAGAGGAATTTCTCCAAGAATGAAGCCAGTATATTTTTAATTTCATGATATGAAAATCTATTGTATCTAATGTTATATTTAGACATCCCTCCCTTGGCATCATAAATCTGTGTGACCATTTATTACAGGGAAGAGAAAGTATGATTAGTCAGAAACAAATATGTTGCAAGGGAGTGGTAGCTTTCAAATCTCTGTTACCTACATAAAAGCAATTTAAAATAAATGGCTGCTTAATTGAGTCTATAAAGGAGATGAGAGTTGGATTTCTTATTGGTAAATAGTGACAATAGTGCTTGGGATTTAGTCAACCATATTGCTGAATCCAATACATTAGTTTAAATGTCATGGTCTTTTTTTCTCTCCCAAAAAAGTGCTAGGAACCACCCCAGGAGGCCTGCAACCATGGGATTTACTACAAAGCTCTTGAGGTTCCTGACTACCTCTGTTGGAGCTGCCTGTCAAGAAAATAAAGCAAGTTAGATGAGAAGGCTGAATCTAAAATTGGGCCCCTTAGCCACTTGTTGTGTTATCTGCTGTTGCTGGAGTGATAAATCTGCTTGAGAAGACAGGAATCATTTTATGCTTTTTAGATGCTTTTCAGATGCTTTTCAAAGAGTTATGTGCCAAGTGCATAATGGAAATATGTGATACTCTGTGTATCCCCCAAAGTATACAAAACAATAACTCCAGTATGAAGACCATCACCAGCCCTGATCTTAAGGCTAAAGCAGACTTACTTGAGAACATGTTTTACTAGGATGACAAAAGAAGGCCAGTGGTGTTGATGAGGAATTTTACCATGAGTAGTGTAGGCTGTTCTGACTATTTTTTTCTAGATTAAATTTTATAAGGTCAAAAAGCAAGCCTTTTTTAGGCCCCAAGTAGGGCTAATTTAAGAATAGGATCTGTAACTTTATTAAAGGTGGTCCTTCAGGAAGAAAAGTACTATCAAAACAATATTTACCACATTACATTTCTGGCTGCAGGGCTATTTTTACTTTTGTTCCTTTTTTGATCATACCTCAGTGGAGATCAGGTCTGGGCTGTCACTGGTCCTGGTGGACAATGCAATTCCACTTGTAATTCCTGTGGCCATTTGGCATGTGCGATCCCTGGGTCAGTTTAAACTCCCACTGCTGCTTTTGGTGTTCATGACCAGTGACAAAAATGGTGACCAGACAAGTGTCTCAAAGTGCTGTTTAATGGTGGGACCACAATACATCAACGAAGGGTAGTTTGCAACAACCAAAATATCTACATTCATGATTATTTTACTTGAGTCTGTTCCGACCCTGCCTTGGAACCGAGGAGTTTGGGTTTCTTTATAAACCATAAGAGCGTTCTTTAACTCAGTGCAATTTCTTAAGAGTAACCACTTTTGTTCTCTGAAGAAGGATCAACTTTTCAAACCAGTTTGGAATCCTTTGCCTTCTCATTTTCTCTGTGCCTTTCCTCTTTGACAACCTGGTCGGGTGAGTTCAACAAGGGGTCAGCCCTTCTGTTGCCTCTCAAGTGTTGCTAGATGGGTAGTTATCTGAAGGTGTTGCATTCTTTTCTACTCATGGGAACCAGCCCTTTGTTCAGTTAACACTATGCATTTGGTCTACCATTTAATATATATAATACTTTGGCATTATTGCAAAATGACTTTTGACCAATGTGTTTACCTACTGCTACTTACAAGCACGGGCAAAAGTTGTTATTGTAGTTCAGGTTTTCAACTGCTGATTTGCATTCTGTCCCAAGAGCTTACTGCCTCTCAGCAATGTAGGCAGGAGAAAACATGTATATTGTCTTAGCTCAAATACTCTGTCACTGATAGTTTCTCCTGCCTCTCTTGTGATAATGGTAAGTTCTGGCAAAGAAGAGTGGGAAGGTGTTAACTTCTACAGCACAGTTTGCTAGAATTTATCTGTTAATCCTAAAACATCAGAAGTCTTGTACAGGATAAAAAAATATTTCTGTGGTCTGTTTCAGATCTAACAGTCAGGCTGGTCTCTCTACTAAGAGTGCTGTGTTATTCTTTCTTGTTAAGAGCCCCGGATACTATTTAAAAATAAATAAACTAGCTTCCCTCTAAAGTTTGCCAACCTATATTTTATTTAGGATCCTCTTCTTTTGGCCAGGTCCTATAACTGAGGCAACGCTCAGGATCTTTGTCCATGGGAACACACATTCTTTTTCAAAATAGTGAATGAAGATACAAAACATAAACCAGTTTCTTTCTCCTTGAAGAGGAGATGAAGAACAACTAATACAGACGGCTGTTGGCAAAAATGTGCACAAGAATGGCATTATCCAGGGAAGAAAGAGACCATGATTAGGCAAAAGTACATATGGCAGTGATCCTTTAATGGCGTAAGCGTTGCAAGGCACAACTGCAATTGCTCAAGCACAGTAATGTCACATACTGTTATGAGGGATATGTTTGCCAGCATATAGCTGTGGTAAACTTTAACATCACAGTAACATAAACTATGACAGACACCCTCAAATTGCTAAGTTCTCCCAGATTCCTAGGGTCTGGATCTGCAACACTCCTCTGTTGTCCCTGCGAGCCCATGTTCCCAATGTGGGGGCTCCCATGCTGCCCCAGCTGGGGTGGCCTGGAGGAGAAGGAGGGGCACCCTCCTAGAAATCAATTCTTAGTTGCTGGGGTCTCCAAGACTGCTTATATCTGGTTGGTCCCACCTCTTAGTCATAGTTACCTTTTTGTCCCCTCAAATCTCCATGCTTGGGGGTCTTCTGTACTCCCTCATTCCTCACAGCCCAATCGTTTGTTGTCCCTGGGGGAGCTTTAGAACTGCTACAGCTCCAGTGCTGTTAATCTGTTTACCTTACAGCTTGATAAATGTTAAGTCAGTATTTTGCTAAATATGTTTAAACTAAGTCCACAATTTGGTTATTGCCTGATTACTTCAGTCAGCAATCTGGTTAGTTCCTGTCTTGTTACAAGAAATGTTAAATATATTTGTGTGGGGCTGGCAATTTGGTTGCTGAATCACCTTGGCGCGATGTTTCCCCTACCACTACTTTGTGATCTTTTGATGCCCTAAGGAGAAAAAAAAACATGGTGGGTTTTTTTTTTCTTGTTTTTCCTTTTTTCCTCACAGTTCTTATGGGGTNATTATTGTTATTATTATTATTATTGTTTATTTTTCTGCTCCAGAACTTGAAGGATGTTAGATTTTGTCAAAGGAAAAGATGGCATGCTCTAGACTTGCCAGGGAAAAGTACTTTTTTACACTGGCTGCCTCTGCAACCGGCAAAGCAATTCCTGAATTGCTTTTTGGAAGTCTCTTAACAGCCAGCCATATCAGCACAGTGCTTGGTCCTCTGGGTGCTTCCTGTGGAAACCAGCTTTTTGCTGGATCCACTCACTTTTGTCTTGATTGAGGGATTTCTTGAGAGGTAAAGAGCAAGCAGTGAAGCAAATGTTTCCCTCCCTTTACACCTTCTCTTCTCTTTCCAGATTACCCACTGGTTTTTATTTGCAGGCAAAACCAAGGCAGGCACTCCTTCTCTGTGGCCAAAGGAAACAAGGCTATATTGCTTGCTAAAGTAATTGGGAATTGAAACAATCAGTAGTTGAGAACGGACTGGAATCAAATCCCTGAACACAGAACCAGGTTAAGTGATTTATGTGATAGCGTTGCTCCAAGTACCTCATAAGGCAATTTAGTTGTGCCCCCCCGCAATGGAATGTTAAAGAAAATATTTAAATTGGTCATAAAGCTGAGAAAGTTAGAGTTTTACTAAGTGCTTAGCCAGCTCAGCTATTGCTTGTGATCCTTTCTTCATGCTATAGCTCAAATTTCATTAGAAGCTGCTTTTCCTTCAACTTAAATAATCCTTTAAAATCCTTATAAAAATGGAAGACGCACATGCTTGAACTGTTTTTCTTCTAGTAAAGCACACATTGCACGAATGAAACTGACTTTCAGATTATGATTTGCACAGTACTATATAATATAAATGCATCTGAAATTTATAGCACACCACGAACTGTTTAATACTCAGCACTTAAACTGCTGTGTTTCCACAGCAAGCTGTAATAACTGAAGATTTAATACAGAACCTGATATCTGGACAGTTATTAACATTGTTTTCTTAGTATTTTACTACCCGCTTGTAAACACTAGTTTATTGAAATGTAATAGTATGTACATGGTCATATAAACTGTGAAAAAGAACAGGTTGTTTTCTTTGCCAGAGGTACTGCAAATGTAAATGAAAAAGTCTAGACCTTGAACTTAAACATCCAATCCTATATATACAGAAAAAATAAATCCTTTCCTACCACGCTATTTTGACCTTTTGTAGCTGTTCAGGCTTTTTAACAAACATCCAAAGGAAGTTGCTGCTTTGGAGATCTGGTTTGTTTGGGTTTGTTTTTTAAACTGCTATTCCCTTTAAAGAAGTAAGGTTCCCTCCCTTCCCGCTTTATAATCTCTAAAAAGGAGGAAGGACACTTCAATGTATAGTGTTATTTTTACCACCGGGTCTTGTGCCAACAGAAATGTAGGGTTTAATTCTATTAGATTGCAGAGATTAAAAATACCCAACGAATCTCAGTAAATGGTTATGACTTGATATATCAATGTCCTAAAGTAAGTATCTCCTCTGATCTCATTTAAGTATATTTTAAGATTTCTCCTTTCACTCTTTATCACTTTTGACAATTATCTTATGGCAAGACCTTAGCAACTGTACAAAACAAAACCAACCAAACAAAAAAAGGAACCTTTATGCATAGATAGGAAAACTCTTGACCAGCTGTTGAAGCCAGTGAAGTGTAATATTAACGGGCACCAGAAACTAAAGGTCGTCCAGTAGATTTAAAAATTGGGGTAGGATGTTAAGGACCTACCTTCGTTCACCTAATTGAGAAAATCCTAGCTGAACTGTCAGAGATAATCCATATCAGACTCCATAGTGATTTTTGTGAAGGAAGTCTATCCTGTTCATCAGGAAGGGGAAGAGCAAAGAAAATTAGCAGCTGTTTTGGGAAGGAGGATATCATACCTTAAGCTGCCACTGCAGCAGAATTAAGAATCTGTACAAGTAAAACCGGCTTTCATGTGCTTTTCATCCAGACCTTCACTCTCTAAGGTTGGTCCTATATTTTGAGACTTTAAGTCTTCAAGTTCTTCCTCTGTATACCATGACACATGATTTCCTGCTCTCTAGCTACTGTTCTTTGCCTAGATCCTATGTTTCAGAGCCTCTGTAGGGCTGCTTTTCTTGCTTTGTCCACAAAGAAAAGTAGCTGAGAAATGGAGCCAGGCTCTAACTTGATGAAGGATCCTTCCCATTTGTTTAGTCTGTATCAATTTTGCTTTAAAATGTGAAATTTCTAATTAAATTTGGTCTACAGCTAACTTCAAACACTGTACAGCTGCTTCTTATATATAGTTATGTTAGATTTTTAGACACCTGACTAATGCAATTTATTTGATGGGGCTTTAGATCTAGACATTAGCATATCATAGATACAGCCGAGAAGGCATCTTGCATCTCTGATACCCTCTGAAATGTTTAGACACACAGAGGCACTACCAATACTTTAGCTGTATTGAACATTGGAGGAAAAAAAAGAAACAAACTAACGGAGTTAAAAGTAGAACATTATAAGAGAGGAGGTGAGAAGACCTATCAGGCTAGTCACTGTTTTCACAGAACTCACAGAACAACAGTGAAGCGTTTTGTGTGTGTGTTAATGTCTTGTAGGTGGAAAAGAAATTCCAAAGAATTCTGACTGGTCCTATTTTTTCTAAGTTTTAGTCTACAGTACTAAAAATGCACATTCCAATATTAGAAAAGAAATCTAAAAAAGAACAAACAGAATCTCCTGTGGAAGAACAGTGATTTGTTTTTAGCATTATGGAGCTGAAATGTTCTTTAAAATGGCAACTGTTATTTTTCTTCGTGTGGACAGGTATTTTCTAGAGGTAGAATGGGCAGACAACAAAGGAAATATCTGCTACCAGTCTATTTTACTACTAGCTTTGGATTCATTCACTTGTACACAAAAAGAGTGAGATGAATGGTTCCCTGATTCAGGCTGTAGCTGGTTTTAGCTATAGTGAGTATATTTATCATATACTATGAGTTTATACGGAATGCAGATGCCAGAGGAACTGTAACTAAAAGACTATAGATTATGCAACAAAGACACAAAAACACACTACACTCACTAGTCAACAGCATTGCTAGCCTTTTACCCTTTAGAATGACATTTTAAAAATCCCAACAAGATCTGAAAGGGCTCTAGTAATTATGTTTCTTTTTTTTCCAGTAGAGAATAGAAGTGTCAGATAACAAAGATTAAATGAAATATGAAATGGCAGGATGTGATTTTTTTTTAATGAAGTTTTCTACTTCAAATTTCCCCTCCTTGGCTAAATAAATCAGCTGATATATATACATATTCTAATAATATGGTGGGAGATATGTTTCACAAACAGATGTTTATTCACTCTATTCTAGCATGACATAGGGTCTCCTATGCACATATCGTGTATAAAAGAATGTAAAGGGGCTTTGAGCAGAATCCAAGCATTTTAATACTCCTCAGTTGCTCTCCAGCACTGCAGCTCATTTCCTTTCGCTCTCAGATTCCCAACCTGTGAATGTACAGCCAATGCCATATTATTTTTTGCAATGAGTGTTTTTGCTCCAACAGAATTGTGAGAACCATGGCCAAAGGTCTGATAGCTCCAGCACATCTTTTAACATGGGGCTGAGTTTTGCAAACCATGGTTCTGCCAGCCCTAAGGCACTGTGAAATCCTAATCCTGACTGTGCCGTTTTAAAATGACCGAAGGAACTAGGACTTTAAGGAATATACCCTAAAGTCAGGTATGTTTTCTGACATCCTAGACTTAGGGTAAATAAAGCTTGTGCTTTTGGTAGGCTGGCTTGATGTTATCATCTGGCATAAATGAGGTAATCTGTATCACTAAATGAAAATTGCAGTTATTTTGGTGGTTTCTTCTCTGTATATATATTTAAGGCAGAAAAGTGCAGGAAGAGATTTCCTGAACATAAATTACAACAGCACACGAAAAATTAGGGCCTGCTGTCTAGGTAAAGACAGTACTGCAGAGAGAAATCTTTTTTGAATCTGTCTATATGGGATTAAAGTTTAAAAGCCTCTCATAATTACCTTCAATGTGAACTTGTTTCTCATATCAGCATCTTATTTCAAAATATACAGGCATGCATAAGAAATAAATCCAAGTAAAGTATGCAAAATATGTATTCTTATGGCTCATTACTGCTCGATGTGCATTCCAAGTACTGAAGATGCCATCATGCTGCTCCTGTACTCCTAGGGGACTTTGGGCAGGAGAGAGAGATGTAATGTAGAAACCGAGTAGTCTGTGAAAGAGTCAGCATCTCCTACACCACTGCCATGTACTGTCATTTACACTTCAAACCTGAGAGCTTAAAGCCTTATCAAGCAAGAAAAGCTGTGTTTCATGCTGCTTTACAAGTGCAAAATTTGCACAAACTGCAAAACAGTAGGGGTCAGCTCACACCACTTGTTCCTGAGCAGCCCTTATGAAAGATTTCAGTCCTGGTGTGGAAACAGTATATGCCTGCTCTGTGCAGTATAGATGATTACTCAGGCTGACAAGCAATGGTAAACCGGCCACAGCAGATTCCCCTTTGTTCAAAGTCCAGCCCTTGTATCTCTTCCCATTCCTAATTCTCAGCTTCAACCTTAAGCCTTGTCATCAAGCACATAAGCAACCAGCAATTTCTTGGTTGACAAATTCATTTGCATCTGTTTCAGAGTAAAATGATAGTAACCAGCAGAAGATGAGATTTAACACTACAGTAGCATGTATGCCGATATAAAAATGTTACTTGCTTTACAGGTTTCGGTTTTTCCTTTCCTAGCTTTGTTATTATTATTGTTTTCAAAACTGTTGTAATTATTAAAAAAGGTACAACTCCACTAACAGTATGCTGACAATTTCTTCAATGTCAAGAAAGTCTGACCTGGAAGGTTAAACTTAGCCCAGGTGTATATATGTCAAGGTTGGGTGAGAGAATATAAACCTTGAACAGAGTATTCCTCAGTCCACTAAGGAACAAACGCTGTGTTCAAACAGATCCCCCAAAAAATCATAAAGTCCACATTCACTTATGCTAGCACAGATTGTTGAGTTATCTTGAAAGCATACAACAGAATAAGGGTCTTAAATTCCAATTGTATTTGCATTAAGCATCACCACATGAATAAGTCAAGCTCAATAAAGCCCCCACAGCAGACCTGAGTTTAATCCATCTGTACTTCTTATTTTATCTTTCATGTTACTGTTTTCAAGACGGAACAAAGTTGTACAACATTAATTATCCCCCTTATACTTAGCTGCAGTAGCATTCCTAAAGATATTTATCTGCATAGAAATATAATAACTTACCAAGGCATCACTGTGTGTTTGATCTACCTATTTATCTATCTAATGAGCTACAAACTCATTCAGTAAAATCAATATTATAAAATATTTGGATATCTCTAATATACTTAGTATGTTACACTTTTTTTTTCCAGACTGTTCTTATTGTCTTTCTACCTAATATTTTCTTGAAGGCTGAAAGGACAAGAGAAAACATACTGTAAATCAGTTGGCTCCTACTTGATAGATTATAAAAAACTTTTGATCTTGAAACAACATAACCTAAAAGCTTTTTCTTTTTGGCTGGAATCCCAGACTCCAAATGTCATTCAAAGGACACATTTTCATGATACACTGCTTGATACTCTACATCCTTGTATAAATTTGTACTTTTCTTATTTTATTTGTTATACACTGGTGCTTCCCATGAGCTTTTTGATACTCAACTTTGACCATTTCATTGGGGGTATAAAAGTTTGGACATTTAAAATAGCATTTTAAAGAAGTCTTTCAGCATAGAAATATAAGAACTTGCAAAAGCTGAAATTTAAACTGGAGCAAAAGTAATCTTTCTCCACTGCTAGATGAAACAAAAGAATTTTCACTAAAAAAATGGTACCGTAATCAAGAAGAGAGATGGATACTTGAGAGAGAGAATGCAAGAACTGTTAGGAATTAGTATTAGAAAAACTATCTTGCTCAAGTTTACTTGAGTAGAGCTGCCTAACCAACACGTGGATTTTCATTTTCTTTTCTCTTTGTGGCTTATTGTCAGCATCTAATTCTCTGGTTTTTAAAACATGGCTTACGGTTGAAGGCAAATTCCTTTGCAATAGTGAAACACATACTGTGGATACATAGTGAATAGACATGGTGGCATATATATAAAAAAATAGAAAATCCTTGTGATCCAGTATTTCAGTAAGCACAAATCCTGAAAATATTTGGCTTCAACCAACTTTAATTTAATGGGAAGAGTAGAAAATTGATTTACTGCAAATTGTTTTAATACTACTGCATAATACAGCCTTGCTAAATTGTCATGAAAATTTACCGGCCCAGATGCAAATTTTTATTTGTCTGCCTTTTTTCACAGTAATCAATCATCATGGTGAATTAATAATTTTTATTCACTGCATTGCAAAATATTATTCATTTCAGCAAGTTGCATGAGCCAAAATTTGCCAAACTGCTATACTATAAATACATATTTCTGTATACTTGTCTTTGTAAATAAATCGTATGTTGCAGCTCTGTAGCTTGCTGATGTGTTGGGGATATAATCTGCATTGAAACTGAAATAGAGTGCATGAGGATTACATAAAAATTACAGTGATAAACAGTTGTAAAATTTTTTTGCTTTATTTTTTAAATTTTGGAACGTTGCAGGCATGAATAATAGTAATGTCAGCTACATGATAGGCCTAATTCATAGGTTTTAGATTGTAGAGAAATATCATTAGAACTTTAATAACAGATATGTAGTATTATTCTTATGATTCAAAATTATCATATTTAAGTTCCAGGTTATGCCGTATCAATGGTGCAGTGATAATGATTCACCACATGTCTCTGTATGGCTGAGTAGGAGGTATGGGACTAATAGGTCTGAATGGATTTCATAGACAAGAGGACTGATGTTAATTTTGGTGGTCTAACAATGTACCTGAAGTACACAGTGTGGAGCAATACAATAAATATATCATATTCAATAGCCATAGCGAGTTGGCTCTGAGAAGGCTGAAACACCTCCGTAGCTCAACATATTACTTTGCTTCCCAGAAACAGGCTAGTTATCTCCATAAATTTGCTTTCTAACCCATCTCTGGGATTCCTACGTTCCTGTTGAAGACTTGCATCATAATTTCCATAAAATGTATATATATGTAGATATTTAAAGGAAATGATCCAAAAATGTTGCTGGAATTTTTGGAAGGAGATCATATATAGATATTTATTAGGATATTGTAAAATAAATTTGTATTGATAATGTTAACCTATTTTTTTATTTATTTGGATATTGGCCTCAGGATTCCAGCTGGGTGTAGAAGAAGTGGTGTTTTGTGGAATATTTTGATTTCGATACTGAGTTTAGCACAATTTGAAATGGAGCAAGTTTCTGGTTACAAAGCCCAGTCCTCCATCACGCATTTCTGTGTAGTTGGATGGATCAACTCTGTGGTGTCCTGGACCTGAGGTGGCACGTGGGAGGCAAGACTGAAAAATTACAAGTTTTCCTAAAATTTCAAGACTCTTTTACACTGTGAAGAATCAGAGGCCTAGAAAACCAAGTCTCTATTCATATCCTTTTTGTCTTTATTCTGCAATGATGGTATTAGCTTTGACAAAAGAAACAGGTTTCAACATCAGCCAGTGTTCCTCTTGAATCTTCTTTGTGGAAAAATCCACATTTTTTTTCAGCTAGATTTAATAGCTTTCCATATGCTAGCAAACAGCTACTTTGGCATTGGCTGAATGAAGAGAATCAGTTTCAACCACATTATTGAAAATGTTCTGTATGTCACAACAATTACATGAAAAATCTGTTTTGATGCCAAACAAAAATTTTTGATGAATTTGTCATTTGATTGTGTAGAGCTGGTTGAGACATTGGAGAGGGATTCTGTTGCAGGAAGATCTCTATCAGTGATAGGGTATTAAGGTGGGTGAGAAACTTCAGTTTTTAGAAGAGGGAAGACTGACAGTAAGAAAGGTGAGCTGGAAGCAACAAGAGGGGTAAGTTTCGACAAATACTTAGTGGTCCCAGAGTTCATGAGAAGGTTCAGAGTTGTTCAAATTACTAATGGAAATCAAATAACTGCAAGTAATATACTATGTAAGGCAACAAGCTAGTTTTGCCAATAAAGAGGATGGGGGGGGGCGGGGGGAGATCAAAACCAACCACTTATTTACACAAATAGAAGCGTTTTTGTTGCAGTGTAAAAGTCAGTAACTGAGAAGATAACAAAGGCATGTGTATGAGTGTTTATGACAGCAATTGCTTATGCCAAAGCATGGAATATTTTTCCACATTCAGGTGGGTGATGCCAGAACTGAAGATTAACTTTAGATCTGGGATATATTGTATAATTTTCTTTTTGGCATCCCTGTTTTAAATATAGGGATTGAGCTATGCAAGAGTGGGAAGCAGATAAACTATCATTAGCATCATTCTAGTAACACCAGCTGCAGTGAATACCAAACAGGTTTATACTTAGCAGGGGAAAGTAAATGTAGCTGTACTGAGATTTAAATATCTATTAACAGCTTGTCCAGTGGCTGAGATTAGTCTAGTCTCACGCCTGTTGATATGTTTCACTCACAAAGTGTTCTGCTTAACATTAAGCTAATCACTGTTTATGAAAAAAAGAAAATCATAAATATCTACAATAAATCAAACTGACCTGTAGTATACCAGGTGCATGCCTGATCATAGATAGAATTTATTATTTCCTTCCTCTAGTATCAGCACACAAGACAAACTTTCAACAGTTCTGGCATTTAAACCTAAAATTTAGAGTTTGCTTTTGTTCTAGGCTTCTCAGTGTCTTTTTATTGTTTTGGGTTTTTTTTTTAATATAAAACTGTAATTTTTCTTTTTTTTTTTTTGTAGGAAAACAGCTGCAAAATAGTATTTTGATGCTGTAGAAAGCATTTCAGTCCATGCTACAAAAGATTTAACCTCTTCAGAATTTCCCACCAAGAAAAAAAAAAAAAGAGAAGGTATATTTTTCAGATTTTTCAACCAGAGTAGATCACCCACATATTTTTCAGTATGAATCCATGTATAGTAAGTTAAGTATAGGAGTTACTAATGTAATTTCGGCGACAGTAGTACCATCTTGTGTTGCATTGTGAAGCTCTTTGGATTAGTTTCTTTTGGGCTTTAGTCACTACTTGTGGCCTTTAAAAATCAACATTAAGAAACAAAACCTTCTTGCGTAGGCAGGGTGTGCTAGAGAGGCTGTTTTGGGCTTCAGTGGTTAGGATTCAGCACAGCTTCTCTCTGTTTTACTGCTACCATCTAACGCGTGGCTGCAGGACAGCATCACCGTCCATGCACTTATGATCAATTATGTTAACTCAGAGTGGAGCATGGCCTGGTTTCTGTCCTGGTTTTACAAGTGTGAGTCACTTTGGACTAGAATATAGGTGAATGCCACCGATTGGGAGCCATGTTGAGTAGTGCAATACTGTCTATGAAATTCTTGCAGGTCCTGACCCAGCTAAATTCCGAGGCCAGGTCATGCAGAAATCAAGCCTTCAGAAAAACCTTGAAAGCATATGCTTAAGTGCAAGTGATTTTTTTTATGATTTAAGTTAAGTGCATGCTTAATGTGCTTCCCTCAATATCGACTTTGAGTTCACTGAGACAGAAAGAAGCTGAGGGTGTTAATTGCTTTGTATGATTTTGCCTGTGGTTTAGTAATTATAGTGTTGGAGAATTTATGGAGATTTTCTCACAGGAAAGCAAAAAAATCCTGCCTGGATGTTTATTCAGCTGCAATAGTAATAGAGTGAACTTGAGCATTTCAGGGGCAGTGGTAAAATTGCTATTGACTTTTCTGATTCAGAAACTGGTATTTATATATCTCATGAAAAAAAAAGATAGTTACGGCTTTGGCTGGATGAGTAGTGGAATCAGAGGTGAGATATAGTCACAGTGATAAAGAAAAGCAAGTAACTCTCAAATTTTGCTCAGGTATCAGTCAATGCATGGTAATTTATTAGAAATCTATTCTAAGAAATGTGTCCTAAACTCTTATTTCACACGGATCAGATGCAGTGGTACTGCTGAATGCTGTGTGAACTGTCAGTTTTAAGAATTCTAATCATCAAGCAAAATACATTTTAGACATGCAACAGAGGTTGACTTAAAGCAAATGTTAATATCAGCTACTTTATTGAACTAGGATATTGCACACTGATTTTAAACTTATTTATTTCCATAAAGAAAACAATTGGATTCTTCTGTCACCATAACCCTAGTAACTTTCTAAACCACTGTCCTGTTCTTAGTTGATTGACTGCTGTTATTAGAACATCACACTAAATACAACAGGTAGTATTTTTCTATTTTGATTTTTGAGGGGGTTATGGAAATTAAAACTTCAAAATTATCTAGCACAAAAATACTATCATTTCTGAAAAGAGCAAAGAATAATGTATTTAAAAATGAGTCTTCTCTTCACATGTGCTCTAGATATACTCTGGAGAAATTTTGTGTAATACGAAGAAGAAAGCAGGCAAGTTATACATGGAGAAGGCAATATGATTCAGACTAAACTGATTTGGCTTCCTGTGTACATTGTATAGATGAAATGGGAAAAGAGAAAGCTTTTCTCCATTCCTTTTTTGATTTCAGGATATAAGCAAAATTGCTTGTCTCCTGGCTTTTCTGAATCAGAGAGGTTGTAGACTACAAGCCTGATTCCTAAGTATTATGGAAACCCTGTCAGCTGCTCCACCGGATAGACATCATCACACACACACACACATCTGGGCTGGCAGGATATTTTTATGAAGGGTTTTGGCTTAATTGGAGATGTTATGAAACTGCTGAGTCTTTGGATCACCAAAAAATATTTCCTCTAAAACAGAGGGAGCAGGAAATTTTCGTAGGAAATAAAGATGTTGCACTTACAACAGCAATTGCTACAATCACTCTTCTTGTATCTCTGAAAGTCCACAAAAATTGCCTTCATGAAACCTCATGTTCTTGACTAATAAAATTAGTAGTAATAAGAAATATCTATAATAATATATAAATTTGGTATTTCATGCCAGGTCATATATTTCCCACCCTTCCAGGAAAACCTAGTACAGAGGAATAACAAGAGATAAAAACAAAAGTGCCATGTTCAATCTGTGATGGAGGCAGGACCATAAAAATCTTCTCTCATCTTTATAAAAATGAGTGAAGCTACTTGTCCTCCAGTGTTAAATTTAACATTGGAAACACTGCTAAAACTTGTGCATCATGCCTTGACAAATGAATCAATCTTACCTTGCTTCATGCAATTTTCCATTGACTCCAGTCACCAGTTCACTTGTGGACATAGTATTAAGGCAGAAATATAAAAGTAAAATTGTTGCTCTGATCATTCTGCAGCTATTTTTTTTTGCTCCTTATCTCTCATTTTGGGAACAATGATGGAGCACTGCCTAGAGATAGGTCAAAAATAACACTGAGACTTGTCGCCTGCAAGTAAACTGGATGCTGGAGAAGTCAGGTGATGAAACAGGATTGCATGATTTGCCTTGCGCGGGGTGTTACCAGTAGCTGAGCCCCGACTGATGCAAAGCTGCCACAGCTCCTGTCCCCAGCCATGGCCGGTGGTGAGGCTGAGCATATATTGCTGTGTATATATTTAGTGTAAACTACAGCTGACCAGTTGGACTGGAGGTGTTGTACCATAACAGTTAGTACCCACATAATTTAAAAAAAACCCCACATTTATCTATGCTTCACAGTTAATTTTGTGAAAATTAATGTGGATGCTAGGTATTGGAACATAGATTATTCGAGCCATGACTACAGGACCCAATACTTTTTGTTGCACCACTGACTCTGCAGAAGGACAGCAAGCAAAAGTCAGTGGGAGGAGAAGTTGCGGAGTCGACCTTTACCATGCCACTAAGTTACAGGCTTCACCCCCATCACACCTCAGAGTAGTCCCTTCTTGTCATGATCATCTATACAGATGGGAAGACATTGACATTCAGGAAGATAAATGTAGTGAGATTAACTTTAATGTGATGATTATCTGTATTGTTAATTTTATTTTTTTTTTGTCTTGGCACCTGAGGACTGTCTGGGATGTATGTTATAAGGCTGTATGGGCTTATGCTGTAGAAACAGAGAGTAGAAAGACTCTATTAAGATTTTCAGTCGTAAAATAAAATCCCACTAAAAATGTTACTGAAAATAGCTAAACTGTATGATATAAAATCTAAACTATTTCTCTGTTAGAAAAAGATGAACAATTGCCTAGAAAGGTCTAACAGGCAAGGTGAGAGCCTAGCAATGTAGACTTTCTACATTAAAATAAAACAACAACAACCCCCCAAAAATAAAGCACTCAGCATAAATTATTTCTGGAATCTATTTTCTCTGCTGGCAGATGACAGTGATTATACTAATTATACTTATATTTTCTGCAGAAGTTTATGGATAATGTATGAAATTAAAATGTTGCTTCAGATTTTGTTTGTCAGATGTTAAAATTACAGAGAGAAAAACTTTATGTGAACTTTTTGAGAGCAGTAATCTCAGGAAATGGGCAATCCAAGTTTAGCATTGTTTTGGCATTACATTCTCTTTGCAGTAAAATGCTGAACAGATGTATCTGATAGCAGTTGTAACCTATTCAGAAGGAAGACTGCCAGTGCTAACCTACCACTGGTAGAAAGCAATAAAGTGTCTCTGGAACCTGTTCACTACATATGGTTTGCCTGAGGTTACTGTCTTGCCTTTCTTACAATGTTACCCAATAAATCACAGAAAATATGGATTCATTTTGAACTTAAATGAAATAAGACAAAAATAAAAAAAATAGAGAGAGCAGATTGTGAGGACTGCTAAATATTTTCGTTTCAGAGATGGAATAAGCCATTTATAAGGCTAAACTATTTAAAAAAACCCTAAAATAATGCCACTAAAATGTCTTTATTGTTGCTTAATATACTTATTTTCTTTCAGAAAGAAATGCTGTTGCAGCCAAGACTTATAAAACATCTGCTGTGTTAATTATCAATATATTACTAAGCCTTCAATTTCCTTACTCAAACATAATTCTTTAAAACATTACGAGAAACAATGGATTTAGGAGTATATCACTTGGGGATTTGATGTACTGTTCGACTTAGATTCTTTCATTCTGGCCAGATGGAGTTCATAAGAAGTTGTGGGGGAGGAAGCCTCTAAACTATTGCCAAAAAATCTTTACTGCACATGCAAGATTTGTAAAAATGGTGAAAGGACAGGTTATCCAATGGTGGCCTGTAGGGAGAAAAAGCATACATTTTACATATCAGTTATATCCTTAATGTAAATTCAAAGGTAATTCTGCTTCAGACTGGAGAAAGCATGTTTCACATACACTGCAGCTTCTATTTGAAATGAACCATTTGCTTAATCCATTCCCGTATCAGTTTCTACAATGGTAGTACTTAAAATGCCACGGAGCAACAGGTAAGGAGTCGGTCTTCCTATCGTATGTATCAAAGACTAGGACTTTGGAAGATAAAACAAAGGAATGAGATAAACGGTCAAAAAAGTCTGCATATTTGATTTTGAATTACTTAGATTTGAGGAAAAAAGTATTATTTCAGTTGCCTAAGGTGGGATTTGTATCATCTGCATCTGAGCTTGCACCTTGTCTGCCTTTAAGTCGAGAGAGACATGCTGCTCCTTTCAGCAAGCCAGCCAACTTGTTTTTGATAATTACTGTGCATGAGGAGAACTGCTAATGTTTATATTTTTCCACTGATGTTACAGGCAGCCTAGAGAGGCAAGCTCAGATTTCGGTGTTACATTGGCCAGGTGAATCCTTCCCCCACAGCCACTGTTATGTCACGCTACTGAGTTTATGCTGTGAACTCAAATGAGCTCAGAGACAGCGCAGCTTAATTGTGTTCTTAATTTATTTCTTCATTTACTATACACATGATGCTCTTTGGAGAGTGTAAATTGTTCTGGAATTCAGCAGCCAGGAGTCAAACCCAGGCCAAATGACATGTAAGTTCATTTGAGTGATAGGATGAGATACCAAGAGACTCATCTTTGGATTTAGGTGTGCTTTGGATAGGTGAACCTTGGACCATCTTATCAGACTTGCCTGCTTATTAGAAATACCTTGTGTGGGTAAGGCCTTTGGATTATGCAGAGATTTGATGTCGATGAATTTACTTTAAGGCCAAAGAGATTTTTTTCTCAGGAAATATATGAATTTATTACACTATATTGTGTCTAGTAGGCTATATTTTAAAATATGTGTAACATTCTTTAGGCTTTCAGAGAAAGTTTATTTAAAAAGGATTGACTATATAAATAAATTCAGAGAAAATATGTATTGACCAAGCTGTGCTATTAAGATTGCTTTACTTTTCATCTTGACAGTTCTTCTTGAGGAACAAAAATTTTGCTCTTTAGGAATAATGGGCCTCATTCCTAGCGGTCATAAATCAAGTCAAAGTAGCCTGGGGGATTTATACCAGAGAAGGATCTGCACCACCAGGTGAAATTATTCCCAAAGGAAGATTCTTGGTGTAATTCCAATGAATTCTCTGAATAAATGTGTCCCTTTAATCACATATGAAATAGTCTAGCTTCCTCATATGCAATGTTACTAGCTTGCAGAAAGAGATTTCTAATATGCTCTTTTCTATCTACTGGCTGGCTGAATTAGAACTAATAAGATGCCTTCAGCTACTTTTCTTCTCTTACACAGCCAATATTATTACTTTGTTACTTTACACTACTTTTAAAATGGTGAAATATTTTACCAGTAAATAAAGATTAGGTTGTCTCAGTAGATGTAGAATCTTTATGAGTTTTTATTACAAAGTATACATACCTGAACCAAACAATTTTAAATGCAGTCTGTAAGGTAGGTCTACAAAGCTATATTCTTTATCTTTTAAATTATCATCTCTATGCGTTAACCTAATATCTAAAAAGAGATAGGAAAACCATAAGCTTTTGGAATAAAATAGTAAGTTACTAGCAGCAAGATACACGTTAGGAATTAATTTGGTCTTGCTTTTTTTGTTCTCTGAACAGAATAGAATATATTATAGACATTCTTGAGTTTTTGTAGTGTTTTAAACTGCTGATATTGTTTAGAAGCACATTTCCTCTAATTTTGCAACTTTGAAATGATGCAACAGTAATAATTTTTGCTTGAAAGTTAGTATCTTATTTAGACAAGAAATCTGAGGCCCATGCAGAACATTAAGTCATATGTTGAACTCCATAGGGACAGTTACTATCATCTTTTTGCCATACCCCAGAAAATAAAATTATTAATCAGATGGATCGTAATAATTATGATAAAGAAAAAACATTTCTCCACTGAAAATAGATTTTGCTATATTTTCCCTGGAGATTTTTTTTTGTTCACATGTAGTTTATAAATGAAATAGCTATTTGACAACAGAAAATGTTTGTTTTCACAATTTAGTTGCAAATTAAGATCTGCTAACTTTCATTTGAAGAAAATCTGTAGTGAAGGTCAAATGCAAGACTCGGACAACTTTAAATTCATACAGGTATTTTTCCAAACTATTTTTAAAAGCTTCTGATTTATTGAAACATGAATCAGCAGTAAAAGGGGTAATATACAATTAAATGCATAAACCCTATTTTTAAATAACATGAAGGTTGTGACACATACTGACAAAAGACAGGAAATTTAAAGTTAAGGCTGTAACTCTGGTTTTAAGTCATGTCATGGAAAAACAGAGAGCATTATAGATAGAGTGTCAGCCTTAGCTTTCAATTTCCTGGCTTTTGTCAGTTTATGTCACAACGTTAATTATGTTTAACATAACTTTTGGATTTAATTTCCTTGTCTATTTTTCTGTAACTTCTTCTTGTTGTTGCTGTTGTTGTTATAAGGGAAAATAAATTTCATTACAGTTAAGAAGGTACATGTTATTTCGCAGAGTGATTTTTTTTAAAGTCATACTGGTTTTGACTGGGATAGAGTTAAATTTCTTCATAGTAGCTGGTATGGTGCTACATTTTGGATCTGTGCTGAAAGCAGTGTTGATAAAACAGTGATGTTTTAGCTATTGCTGAGCCTCAAGCCCTTTTCTGCTCCTCACCCTGCCCCGCCAGCGAGTGGGCTGGGGGTGGACAAGCAGTTGGGAAGGGACACAATCTGGATAACTGACCCCAACTGACCAAAGGGATGTCCTAGACCATATGGCATCATGCTCAGCAATAAAAGCTGGGGGACAAGGAGGAAAGGGGGACACCAGGAGTGATGGCATTTGTCTTCCCAACTAACTGTTACGTGTGATGGAGCCCTGCTCTCCTGCGGATGGCTGAAATCTGCCTGCTAATGCAAAGCAGTGAATGAATTCCTTCTTTTGCTTTGCTTGTGTGTGCAGCTTTTACTTTACGTTTTGAACTGCCTTTATCTCAACCCATGAGTTTTCACACTTTTACGGTCCCATTTCTCTCCCCCACCTCTCTGGGGGTTGACTGAGTGAGCTGCTGGCTGGGTTTAAATCACAACAAAAGTGTATCAGGTATTTCTCAAAGCCATAATACATAACTTGGAAAGCCTATCTTTAAATATCCCATTATTTTTAATTAAGAATTGTTATGGATTATTTTTTTTTACCTACTTATTGAAGATTGGGATATATTTATTTTTGCAAAAGCCTTTTGCATTAAAAAAAAAAAGGCACTGAGATTCTGAACCTATCACAATTTTAAGGCCAGAATAGATATCCTAGATAAAGCAAAACTATGGTTTCTGAGGTGTTATGACACTTTATAATCAGTGAGTCAAGTTCTGCAACGTAAGAGTTTAGCGATTCCAGCCACCCTAGTTTCATTGCATGAGGCAGAAAGCTTTACCGGGAGAGGAGGAGTCTGGCATTGCTGTTCCTGCCACAGCCCCTGCCGAAGTTGGTGGGGATGTTGAACGTGAGTGAAAACTGCAGAACCAAGGCTGCAGCTTCACTATTTTATTCTGCATTAAAATTAATGTATTGCAATCTCTTCAAAAATATTGCTGTGGTGGACAGTGTGAAATATTACCTGGACTGGGCGTCACTTTTAAAAGACTGCAATATGCATGGGGTGGTTTGCTTATGCCTCCTTAATGTACAAAGTTCGTAATATCAAAGCCACTTGGGGCATTGCCTTGTTCCCAGAAATGTCACTGTACGCCAGACTCAGAACAGACTTTACAGATATTTATAAGGGGAGTAGGAAAGGGCAGGCATCTGTATCAGTTGCCCAACACATTTCACAATAAAACATTTTGCACAGGTTGGTAATTCCTTTAAATATTAGAAACTTACAGGCTTCCCAGAGAAACAGAAGTCAAAATAATTTCATACTATTTCAGCTGCTTCCCCTGGAATTTCTTGGCCTCCATAAGCACTGATGACCAAATTATTACCTTATGATTTGGTACCAGTAGGAGGAAATACTTCCACACTCTGCTGACGTAATTCTGCCCTGTACTCTTATGTTTAATTCCCTGTTGGTTCCCATATTTCAGAAATACAGAAAACAGAACCGTTCATTTTAAAGTACTTTTCATTACCAAAAAAATAGATGTACTTATTTATGTATTTATTTAATTTATGTAGGACATAAGGACATTTCTGTTAAGAACAATTGATTTTTACCAAAAGCAGGAGCCCCTAGGCACTGGCCATAAATCTGATCTCACTTGGTGCACTCTTTGAAGTATTATACCTACCTTGGAGCTGAAGTCTTGTGTTATGCTATCCTTAGAAACCTGGATGCAACACAATGACTTTCAAAGCACTTATTCCCCAGCTTACTGGCTCTTCAGGAGCTTACATTTGGTGTGGCTGATGAGAAGCCTTTAGATCCAAATTTGAACTGTGAATCTAGAATAGGAATCTTTTAGATGTGTAAATAAACAAATTTCCAAACAGTAAAAATTGACCACAGGCTTTTGTATTTTTTATTTTGATATTTTGCTACAACTAAATAGGACAACCTTTCTACTTCAACTGCTGGAACTGGATAGGCCAAATTAGCATTCCTTGAGGAACGCCAGATCTTGGATCCTCGGTCTTGGTTGGAGATTTTGCCTCCTGATGTTTGCTCATGCCTGCTTTTGCTCCCCCTGTTCAGCAGGAAAACTCATCAAGTCTCAGTGACTTGCAAATAAGTCAACCTTATACGTCTAGCTTTTTTCTTCCTAATACAGATTTTTAAAATAACAGGTAAGTTTCAGATTTAACCTTTATGTACTTTAAAGCTGTATTTTTGTAGCTTACTAATCCTGAAACAGGCAAAACATCCTCCAACTGTAGATATAGGTTTTGTAGTAAATCAGGAACAAATATGCAAAACCAGTAAAAGTAGATGACTTAAGTGACTTTGATTGGTCCAAGTTGGAATTTTTCCTCTCTTTCACTACTGGCAAAAATCCATGGAATAGACTGTACTTGCAGATCTTGGAAACAATCTGTTTTCTGTAAGAGGTCACGCAGCTTAATTGGTCCCTTTACTGTTAAATACCATTCAATACATTTATTTTTAATAACTAAAGTATTTTTGAGTTTAAGAAAAGTTTTGTCTATCTTAAATGCAAGAGTTTTCTTTTGGATAATGTCTTGTGATTTTGCTCAATTTCAATTTAGTGAAACAGTTTTGAATGATACACCCGGAATAAGATTCCCACTATTCTCACTATTAGATATCTGACCACTGAAGTCAAAGGAAGTTTTTCTATAGACTGTAATGTGCTTTCGCCTGGGTCCCAAACTCATTTTTTGTCTGCTCTTTGTTTCTCTGCTTTTGCCCACGCTAATTTAATTTGATGTCACGGATTTGGGTTGTGATTTGTTTTTCGTTCGGTTGGGTTTTTTGCATACATTGCTGCTTAGATTCATTTCCTTGCATCTCTAACATTTGTATTTCTGATTGCCATTTAAGTGGTCCCAGGAATCTAAGATATTCATAAGAAAAGGCATGACTCTTATAGGAAATAAAAATGACTGTTAAGTTTATGTGAATGTATCATAACATAAAAAAATTAGATTTTTTTTTTATAACTGATAATAATAGAGCTCTCTGATGAGCTGTAAAGTACTGATATGGAAAGCTACTTCTTAGTCACCACTATACACTATTTTCTAGAGACCCATTTACTGAAACAGTCATTTTTATACCTCATCTGCTAATTTTGTATGTTGCCATTTTATTGCAGTAACCTAAGACCTATATGTTTAAAAATTAAACATTTCCCTATAAATGTTTTAGAATGTGATTTCACATGTTCTAGACTACAATTCTTATTTTATTTTACAGTTTCTTGTTATTGCCAAGATACAGCCACCGCTCAAATGAGGAAGCTGTGCTGATAAACTGTTCTTTTTTATGTCACCAGCCTTTCCGCTTATTAGTCTTTCTTTTAAAATTCTTTATTTACCACGTTCAGCAGGACTGTGAACTGCTGCAATAAAAGCTACAGCTGTTTCTCCTTTTTTTCTCCTTTTGCCTTCTGCTAAATATGTCCCAAATACGGTTAACAATGGCCTGTCTACCTAGGAAACAAGCATCAAAAGTCTCTTTTGTTTTGTTGCATTCCTCCTTTGCTGCCCCATGAGGAGCAGATTTTATAGCACTTATAGCACATCAGCAGCAGCAGCAGTCGTGAGGAAGACCGTGGGTCGTAATCTGTCATTAACGCTTCTAGCCAGAAACTCTCCGGGGTGGCTCCAGACTCTGGCGCCAGCAGCACCAGCTGGCCCAGCATCCATGTGGGCTGGTGTTTGCCCTTTTTTCCACTTTTATTAGGGAGTTGCTGTTGGGCCAAGAGGTCCCGAGGTGCCCCCAAGCTGCCCTGGTGCTTTGCCTTCAGAATGAGAAAGAGGTATGGCTCTTGTTTGGCACCTGATAGTACAGACCCTACCAGCAGTTCATGCCTGTAGATGTGACCTCCAGCCTGTGATTTGTCACTGGGGGTACGCCAGTCACTTAGGTCGGTTTGCAAATGTGCTGTTGTTCATCTGGTTCTGACTTGGTGGACTCCAGGTAAATTTTGATATAAACAAGACAAAGGTCTGGTTTCAGTACTCAGGAGAGCCCACCCAACAGTTGCTGTTCTTCCTCTGTAGTGTTACCTGTTTTATACTGACAACTGTGCAGGAAAAGGGACTTTTAAAGCATGGCTTCCCTTTGAGCACCCAATAATGAATTATTAAAACACCACTTTGTGAACTATATATTCTGTCTCACAGATAAATTGTCTCAAGACGATCAGCCTTTTTGTATTGTGACATGAGAGGAAAAAGTTGCTTTGATTCTGGAAAAAATGCAAATTACCTAAAAAAAAAAGAACAAAAAAAGAACAAGCTAGCACTCTCTTTTGTTCTGTAGACAGGAGTTCAAAGAGGCAAATGAATTTGTTTTCTACTCATGCAACCTTGATGTGGCCGATAGATTGTTTTGCCATCAATCCCTCCACCACGGAGACTGACAGAGATTGTCTTGTTCCCAATGGTGCCTGAGACTGCAATCCCATCCCTGCTTTTTAGTAGCCAAAGCATGTGGTATAATTGAAGGCAACTGTGCATTTCTGCTGGTTTTGTCTGTGCATAATGAATTGGGGCAAAGAACTAATGATTTATTAAAAGAAAAAAAGTAGTTTTCATCCAGGCCAGTCTCCTGTTTAAGTGCCAAGACTTTATTGAAGAAGGTGGGGATGAATAGCTGAGGTGAAAAGGAGAACACAAGGAAAAACTGAAGCTCGCTTTTTAGAGACAGCTTTTTTTTGCATTTAATGTAAGCTTGGGATTGTATTTTCAGTTCCTATTGACCCAAATACAATGTGAGATGAGCGATGGTTTATCATACCAGTCTTCTAAGGATCTCCCATGCTGGAACCTTTTCAAGTCAAGTCACTACCTTAGCACCTAGAAAGCAGTCTTCACTGGGCACTTCTTATATAAATTACGAGTTATTAGCAGTAACATTTCGTTTACACATTTTAATAAATATGTACGTAAAAGCTATATAGAGCAGCATCAATCATGGTCCTTTTAGTAACTGAAGTGCCACAATAACAAAGGAAGGTGGTAGAAAATGCACGTGGGGGCACAGCTTAAAGAAAGCAAGCTGTATCAGTGGAATACCTGTCAACTGTTTATGGATTTTCACGTGGTTAGTATCTGGGATGTCCAGACTACCATTTCCTAACTAGCTCCTTCTTAGATTTATTTACTGGTCCTTGTGCAAAGAGACGGTACTGATGAGTGAAGGTATTCTCTGGGTGTGGAGCTGGAATGAGTGAATAGGTAATATGGGAATCATGATTACTACGTTGCCATTGATATATGATCCTATTTACTGCACTGAAAGTTTCCTGAGACTGGTAAAACCACAGAACCTGAGCTGCAACATGTGTATGCTTGTTTCAAGATGCAGTTGCTGCATATGTCTTCTGTACTAAAAAATTTTTGATGTTACAAAATAATTAGTGTTTTTTCAAGATGAGCCTATTTGGTGATAGTATAAAATATACTTAATCACCTAAATGTCCAATTCTGGATGCTGATTGAAATTGAGGAAATATTTCATTCTTGGTTTGGGGAGAAATCAAATGAAAACAAACTTCTTTTGACTTCAAAAATATTACTCACAATAACCCACTGTGACAATTCACCACTAAAAGATGGTGCCTTGGTGTCCTACTCCAGGCTGAATACTTAAATGTATATTTTAACAAATAGCTACTAAACAAAACCAAAGATATGATAGCTTTTATGAATTAAAATGAAGAAAACACTTTGCATACTCTTCATTTGATTTCTCATTTTGGTTGTGTTAGTAAAAGTATTAGTTGTTTCATTTTCAGTACTCTTTCAATGGAAAACACTAAGTATTTGCCTTAAGTAAAAAGTTTTGTGCTGTATTACTCCTTTTCCTAACATAACCTTGGATTTATGAAATATAGCAATGATGATACATTCTTTTGCTTATTCCAGGCTTCAGAATTTGCCAGTACCTGTGAGGCATTTGTTATCTCGTAGTAACATATCTCTTATCTGTCTTACCAGTTAATTGCACCATTGCCCAGCACTATCAGCTGTATAACCTTGATTAATCTAAAACTATTGTTTGTGAAATTTCCCATATTCCTGATGGAGAGGACTCCATGTACTAAAAATTGAGAGTTTTTCAGGTGTTGTGTTTATTATTTTGCCGTCATTATCAGAAGATTGGTACTTAGAAACCAATCAGATAAATACATGATGGTTATTAAACTGGTAAACAACTACTTAGATTAATAACCATTATTAAGTACAACATTGTATGTACAGCATATGTAATCAACTTACACTTAAATGTAGGTGTGAATCAGCACATAAAGAAGCACCTGTAAAAATTTATCTACTATTTTCTGTTCATGGTGTTCTTTATAAAAAGAGTAATTCCTTTGCAGGTGTTCTTAGATATGTATGTAATTTTAATATGAGGAGCACAATGGATTAATTAAGTGTATATTAAGAAAAAGAGAAGAATATGAGAAGTATTTAGTTATAAACATGTTTTTTACTTCGTAGGTTACTGTTGTAATCTTATCACAAATTTTGGACAAAAAAATCTAAAATCTTTGCCAAAGGAAAACAGCCAGTCTTTGATTTCACTGAATCTACTCCATTTCAGAGTGCTCAGACTCACTGTGGGGAAGTCTGCACTACCTCTAAAGCATCACAAAATCTCAATAACCATCTAGACTTGTGTTGTGATAAATTTATAACTGGTTTATTATTCTGCCTGCTAATTTTTACCACTGATCAGATGTGAAGTAATAAGTCAAATTCTGAATAAATTCTAAAACTTGGTTACATATCTTTGATTTGTGGTGGTGTTGGGATTTTTTTTGTACTAGTGAGCATCGTGAGCATTGCAAATAAGTTGAAAAACATATCTTTCCTGCAATTTTAGTTTTTAGGATTAGCACATTTGTTATCCTTTTCCTTGTTTACAAAATAGGTGTCATTACAGTGAATCTTTCATTAAATTCTCCTAAATCTTTATGCCTTTCCCTACAATATGGAAGTCATAGTACAGACTCACTTTTTCCTTTTAAAAATGTAAAATCAAACCCAAAGAATTTGGAAAAGTCACGTCATTGTAAGAACACATAATAATGTTTCCTTTTATTATTATTTTTAAGTTACATCCAGCCACTCATATTTTCATAAGCACTAGTGGAACAATTGTCTTGTATGAGCTGATAAAGAAGAACTGCTTTCTCAGTGTTCTGAGCGGAAAAGACATTTGCAGAAGGAAAGGGGAACAGAGCAATATGATAGTAAATGATGGTTAATAGCCCTACCATGTAAAACTGAAAAATGGGAAAGGAAGTTAAATTGACAACCTTGCTATGGCAAAAGAGAACACACTTTATATGTGGAGATAAGATTTTATTATAAGTCTGATTAATATCTTAACAGCTTCATCAAAAAACCCTATACGCTTACTTTCAGTCCAGTTGCAATGGTACTAATGCCTGCAGCCAAGTTATTTAATTTGTGCAGAAGAACCTCTTTGATAACACAATTTAAATTTTTATGCAAAAACTTGCTAATACCTACGCCTTTTCCTCTAGTACTATGTTCACCCTTGCTCTCTCTTCCTGGCCCCAAAGGTTGAGCAGGATGGGGGACAAGGGGTTTCAGCAAGACATCATCGTCCCAAGTCCTTTACTGTCAGGAACAGACGCCATGGCAGCCCGGCGGTGGGGTGGCTGCCACCCCTCCCCAGGCACGCCGAGACGAGCCCACACAAGCCATGTGGGCCCGTGCTGTCAGATCAATAAAAAGTCTGGGCCTTTCATTAGGAAGTGTAAAAAATTGCACCTACTGGGAGACAAGAACCCTGCGAAATCTCCAGGCTTTGGCTTAATATCTAAATGTTTTAGTATTGACAGATAGGGTGGAGGTCAAATGGCAGGGGCCTTTGGTGTGCCGTTTGTAGAAGAGTTTCAATTTAGAGAAAAAGGGGATTGTAATGATTTTTTGCTGATCTCTAGCTGATATCCTTTCCCTCTTTTGAAAGCTCCCGTTTCATTCATGTATTTGGCACAAAAATCAATCTAGGACGAGATGCAGCAAGGCTTCATAATCAGCTGTTACAAAACAGGAAGATTGAGCCTGGTATTGGAGAAAAAGAAGAATTTCACTGTTGTCTGCAATGTAACTGGACACTCCAAGATGCTCCTCAAATATTACTTGCCCACACATGGTGCCCCTTTACTCTTACCCTTACTATATTACACTCTAGTAGCCAATATGAAGTCACACAATGGAAAAAAAAAAATGAAACTATATTATTTAACTGTCTTGTTTCTTTCTACTTTATGCACATTTGAAACTCCTGTCTAATAAAAAAAGCCGTAATAACAAGAAAGAAAATTCTGCAGTTTATATTGACAGTAAAAAAACTATATATATATATGTATATTCAAGAAAGCTCTCTCCTTTCTTCTTCCTATAACGAATCCTGTTGTAGGCGTAAGTGCCTGGTCTGTATCTTAGTGAAGTCAACATCCACCTGTTTGAATAAATCTCATGTGAACCTGAAACTCAACCCAGGCAGCCTTTTTTTTTTCTCCCAGATTTTGTTTAAACCAATGCATAGTTTAACAAAGACGCAGGTGCTACCCGTGTTTGCTTTTTTCCTCCCTCGCATTAATGATAATCTTTGTACACTTTAAATTTCATTAGCAGTGAATAGGATTGATCTGTAACCTGGTAAAAAAACTTAGGTACTGCAAGGTGAATTCAAAATTTGTGTTTTGTGTGAAATGATGGCTGTGTGAGTGCCACTGATCATAGCACTGACAGCTTGGCAACTGTAGCTGGAATTTCATAATCAGTAAAGATCTTCTGAGCAGCAATGAGCACCAGCAATAATCCTCGACTGAAATTGTTTCTACTTATTGCTTCTTTACGTAAAGATATAAAGATGAGAACTGATGACCATATTATAACAATGTGTGGTTATAAAACTCCCATTTAATGGAGTTTTGTACAGCTGAGATCAGTATTTAAGCAAGGGAGTAATGTCTAAATATTCTCACATATAACTTCATAGCTGGAAAAACACACTGGTTCATCTAATTCACCAGCTGATGATCACATCTAGAAAAATCTGCTGTAGATTTTTTTTAGAAGGCAAATTCACAGATAATGAGTAATATTGCTTACTGGAAATCCTGATGATGTTGAAAGGCTGAAATCTTTTAGGTGCATAAGTTATTTTAGGCTCTAAGTACAATTTAAGAACAATGACATCCATCTAATTTGAATATGTTACTCAGACCATATCAGAAACAGGCCTGGGGACTATACTGTGACAGTCACAAGGAGTAAGATGAAGGCCTCAGTGGGGCAATACTTACCGTATACTTACTACTGAGGAGTCAGCAAGGCTGGTATTGGAAAAAAAAATAACCACTTTAATGTGATATAAAGCTGTTATCTAATGCAATAGTTGTGCAATATTTAACAAGACTTCTAACAAAGCTAATGAAATGAAGGGTATCTTCTAAAGATATTTTGAAGGTTTCTCCTGACATTCAAGGCTGCAGAAAATCCAAGATGGTGTAATCACTGGACTACATAATCATTGGAATCAAAACGAGGTTGGTGTTAACCTGATCTTCAAATATTTTGTGTCAGAAGCACATTTTGAGGAGAGAGCCGAGGTACAAATTATTATTTCCTCATTTCTGTTTGGTACAAGAGAAAATTTTTGAAGCATTAGGAAACCTAAAGACTTGCAAAATTTCTGTTGTACACAAACATTTTTGCAAACACTGTGTTCCTTGATTTTGTTATATTTATTTATTTTTTTAAAGTGAGTCGTCATAGATTCCTGAAGTATTTCATTCAAAACAGCCCTTGAGCTGGGGAGACGAGTGTCACTTGCAGAACACTGCTCATTTCCATGTCAGTAAGAGTCAGCATATGTATGAGTGACCAAATGTCTACACTATAGGAAATTTCTGCAATATCAGATAATAGTCAAAGGCTTTCACAAGTCACATAGGAAAAAATAATAACAGTAAATGAATCTCCTTAATGAATCTAGTTCTTCTGCTTTGAGCTTGCTCTCTCTCAATCTCAAAAAAAAAAAAAAGTTAAATGGCTTTTCCAGTGACTGTTTTGGCACTATTACATCTTCTCTTCACCCCTTAGGAGAGCTTTTACCTTTAATTTTGGTGTATCCTGCTGTGGCCATGCTATTACTTAGCTATGACAAGAGTTTTAAAATTACAAACATGTGGGGCTAGGGTTGCTGCATTTTGCTTTAGCCTTTCAAAGGGGCTTGTTGATGTTAATATACAGCACCCCTGCTGTGCTTCTTTTTCTTATTCTGACTTTCTTTTTTGTTACATTTTGCATGTGGAGCCTGAGTGATTAATATTTCATCAGTTCTTCAGTGCAGCATGACACAAGGATGTGTTGCATTCGGCTTTTTTTGAGCTCTGTTGCCACTGAATTGTGACTAATAGCTGGAGCTGGACCTCTAATGGTTTCATGGGGTCACCATCAAATAGAAACAAACAACTGTTTGCCACATCATTAATCTATAAGAAGTTAATTAAGTACTTTCCTCTGCATTTTAAATATGTTACCTTCTCTACTGTATGTCAGAAATTAGTGAGTACTATTCTGATCATGTATACCACTGGCTTGCCTTAATTCAATGTTTAATGTAAAATTCAATACACAACAGTGTAGTTTCATTAGTAAAAAGATTTGCAAAAATGGAAGTGTTACGAAATTTTGTGAAAACAATCTTCATGTGTGTATTTTGACTAGAGATGACATAATGAAATGTATTTTAAAACTTAAAATGTTTAGAATTTTAAAACTCCTCAATAAAAAAGTATATATATATGTATGTGCACACACACACACACATATATATAAGTACCAGATGTTGGTAATACGATCACTTTGTCTATACTATATGTTTATTTTCATAAATTAAATTGGATGTTATTTTTCATATTTAGCTTGAAATTTGTAATAAGAACATCAGGAAAAATATGCTGCAGAAGCTTCAGTATTCTGACTAATTTAATTTTTTTTTCTAAAATTAATGCATATTTTATGAGTTCATATATTGGTGTGTGATTGTTAAAATCATTTTTCACATGCACATCAGATTGTGTGCTTAGGTTAGCCTTGCAAGTTAGTGCCAGTGGTGATGGTGGGTGGCAATCCAGAGACCAGAATGCTAAGATTAGATCAGAAAAAACAGGAGTTAAAAGTAGGGAAAAAAATCAGCTTAGCTAAATCTGCAAGAAACTCAGGCTGGAGGCCTCTTTGATTATATTTCTACTAGATAACCTATTTGAGCTACAGTATAAATGGATAATCCACATAAGTGCTCTTATCAGAAGCCTTTGGCTCTTTGTAGTGATCTCAGTAGGCTACAATTCTTCTACCAAAACCTCAGTGATCACATTAACAATAAGAAAACCAGTTAACATTGGCTTATTAAGTTATGTACAAATATTTAATTTTCTGGGGTCAGTTTGCCAGCGTTGTGGTTACTTTTGTGAATAATTGTGTGGATCTTTCTGCTCATTATTTTCAAAACCTAAGGGAGTGTTTAGCAGCAGACTTGTACCCAGGCTTAGCTGTGGAAGACCGACTTAAAGAAACAAACCAAACTGTTCTCATATGTTGAGCACAAATATATGCAAATGACATAGTGTATATTCATCTTTTAAAACAATAAAGAATATTGGAAAATGAAAAGTAAAATATATAATGAGCCTCATCTCAGAACTCTAAAGAAACTTAATTCTAACACAATAAACTACCTTAAAGATTCATTGTTTTATTTTCTATCATCTGTCAGAATGAAAAAGATTCTTTTGACTTATTCCACTGAAGCCATTTCTAGTATTACAAAGTTTTCCTCCAAAATTAACAAAGGCAAATACACTGCAGCAAGTGAATGAGAAAATCATACTGTATCATCAGCTTATTGGATTTGAATGCAAGCAGAGCCACATCCCCGATGGTTTGGGTTTTCCCCAGTGTTTACTGCATGGTCGCCTATTGGTAAGATCACTTCTACTTCCTACTGCTTCCCACCTCTGACCATGTAGTGTGCTACTGGAGGAGAAACTCCCCATTCAAGTGTTGCCAGTTCACATTTGTGTCATGATATTCTTTAGAGGCTCTACAACATTTGGATGTGGGTTTTAAAGTCTATCAAGGAAAATCAAGAAATTGCTTGACAGCTTCAGCTGAAAAATACAGACGTTCCCAGATCTTCCCTTTGGTGGAGAAAGTTTTGAATATGTAACCTTAAATGAAGAAACCAGAAACGCAGGAGAGGTAACATGAGAACTGCTATGATGCTTACGGAAGGGGAACAGCTCCTTATTTTTGAATGTTTAGAAGCTGTATTTCTGTGCATCATAACTCGGTGTCTTTGTTTCCATATTATCAGTGGTACATCAGCTGCCAAAAAGCACATGTTGAAGGAGAAGAGTAACTTAAACCAGTCTTCTGTAGCCCAGGGGTGTGCTCCAGCTGTCAGGCTGTTGGGTCTTCAGCGGTGTAGATGTCTCAGTCTGTCCCAGAGAAATCATCCCACCCTGCAACCACAATGACTTCAGCCTTAGTCTCTTATGCATTGCTGTGTTACAGAGCTACAGAGTCATGATGAGGAAAAATGTGTTATTATGAAAAAAATAACCAACCAAAACAAAACAAAAAAAAAGAAGTCCAAAGAGGACATTTCCAATGTGTTTGTCCTGGAAATAATCAAATCCTCTTGGCTAGGAGATGCCTCCGTGAGGTATAAGATTAAGGTTTAACTCCTCTCTCTGAATCATATACACAGCAGTAATTGGTTTGGAAAACACATAGTCTCTTATCTTCCTTTTCACTGGTCTTGGTTTTCTTCAGTAGAACAGAAGAATGCATGAATTCTTAAAACTTTTTGTGGGATGGAGGGGTGGGAGGAAAAAAAAGTGGTAGGCATGGATGGCAAAGCAATAATGTCTTTCCTGGAACTGCTTTTCCTCTTGGAGAGGTAAAATTTTATGAAGCTGAGGAAACACAGCCAGCTTATATCCCCTTTCGTTAGTGAGGCTTGCTGTGAATAGGCCGATAACGCATTTCCCTGTGGAGCTCTTTACCTGCTAACTCTGCCCACTAGCATGGATGTGAGCATGCCAGAGGCCTGCCTCTAGCTCTTGGCAGTCTCGTTTTGTGTAAAGGAATGCAGTGCTGATGAAACAGGCGTTGGGGCTGATATCCAAAGACACAGCAGCGGCAGTTGCAAGCTTCCCTTTACTGTTTCAACTGCATGCCGTACCCTTTTTCTGGCACAGCCACAGTCATAAAATTCTTACACGGGCTCCATTTCCATTCAATATTTGGCCTGCTGAGAGCATCAATTAAAGTCAATTGCAGTGGAGTTTCTAGTTTGGAGAGCTATATGCAAGAAATATATTGAAACAACTAATGCATTTTATTAGAGCCAGAAAAATTGAATCTCGTGTAATGTACTCTGCCATCACTTCGCTGTGCTACGACTGCAACATGAAGCTTCAGATCTGTCTTGCTCCTGACCTGGGCTTAATCTGAAATTCAGTATAAATGTGTGTAAAACTCCATATCTTATTATTAGTCTCCTGGGTTTCCCCTAAACAAATACAGTGGATTAAAATGCAAGTTCATTAGGTTAAAGTGCTTAATTATCTTAAAATTCTTAGTGTTAGAGTCAGATGTCAGGATTTGATTAGCACTGCAGGGAGGCTCTGTAAGGAGCAAAATGGAAATAGCCATTGTCCTAGTATAGTTAAAATGCTATAAATATGTAAATAAGGACACAAATATGGGTCTAGATACATATGCAATATTTCTTAACTCTCAAATGAAATAATTAGCATAAGTTATTTTGATGTATCCCTATCTCTGATCCTTAATTATATCAATGCTACATTATTTAATATTCCATGACAAGTTGTCATAATCACATTCCTTTCAGTCTTGTTTATTGCCTTCTCTACTTATTAAAGTGCCTTTTAGTTGTGTGAAGTGTAGAGGAAAAATTAATATCATTTATGATTGACCTTTAATGCTCCAAGTTTTAGAGTTCTGAGACTCTCCCACAAGGTGTGATATAATGACAAATTTTAGCTTACAAAGATTGCTCTAAAATGATTAATGAGCTACCACCCAGGGAAGAAGTGGAAATACTGTGCCTTACCATAAGACAGCACGATTGTGTCAAAACAATCAAGGGATCTGGTTTTTCACCTTCCCCATTTCATTGGCTTTCTTTATTACTCAAGAAGAGCTGGTGTATAGGAAAGAGAGCAGAAGCTGATTTCCAGGTGAGAAACACCCATGATCAGTGTACTGTAAAGGTTTCTTTAACAGGTGCTTACGGGAGGAAATGGACCTTGATGGTTTTCAATGCACCTTTTGCAATTCAGTCCCTCCAGTAAGAGGAAAGGGTCATGCAAACTGCCAAAATCCACATTCAGTTTCGTTATTGTCTTTACCTTCTTGAAAAAAGAACAAGAATCCAACTACTTAATAGCAACAAACAGGAAATGAAATAGAAAATTATCATTAGATTGATCTTGAGCTTGCATGATGATCTTCAAGGTCCTTTCCAACCTAAACCATTCTATGATTCTATGTCTATGAAGTTTTCTTATCTGGCTATTCTTAGCTTGAAGGGGCAGCCGAGTCAGCCAGTAGCTATATTTCTTCTGTGTTAGGGTGCTTTTTCTCCAGGTTGTTTGTTTGGTTTGTTGTTTTGTTTTGTTTTTTTCCCCACAAAAGGGTTTTATTCTTAAGGTGTGGGTATTTTCTCTTAAGAGCTCAAAATACTCTTTTTTTCTAACCCAAGAAGAAACCTCCCACCTAGTACTACATTGAAAGGTTCCTAACAGATGCAGTTCCAGGTGTGTAAGCAGTTGTGGTTTACAAAGGCCAAAGCAATGGGACCTCAGCATGCCTTTGGTAGATGTGACAGTTCCTATTTGTCCTGGTTTGAGGTAAAACAGAACCAGTTTTCTGTTCAGTAACTTTTTAGCTAAGCCTCTTCTAACTACTGCAATTAACAGCATATTGGGCAGACACTGTTCTCTCTCAGAGTGATGAGGGACTTATGTTTATAGCTGATGCCCAGGCATGGTATGCAGAGAGGCTCCTGCTTATACTCATTGCTGTAACAGCCAAGGGCAGCTCACTTGGTTGTGTGCCCCGTTGGAGGGTCGGAAGTGGAAAAGCATAGAGGGGTCCCACCTGCGGAGAGGAGCAGAAAGGACAGGTGACCCAAAACTGACCCACAGGGTATTCCATCCCATCTGCCTCACGCTTAGTATAAAAGCTGAGGGATCAAAGGGTCAGCTCGCTTTCTTCAATGGCCGATGTCTGAGGAGGACTCTGTCTGTTCATCTGCCTTTGATCCTGATCCTGAATCCAGATCTGGAGTCCATTTCCCATCCGTCACTGAGTCCAGTCTGGGACTTCCTCAGTGCCAGCCGGTGTCACGATTGTCATCCTGGGAGCTTGATATGGTTTTGTATATATTTCATTATTTCCTTTTCATTATTTTATTATTAATATTTCATTAAAGTATTCTAGTTCCTTCTAAACTCATAAGTCTCTTCCTCTCTCCCCTGCCTGTCCTTGGAGAGAGAGGTGGGGGAGAGCATCTGTCACTCCGCCAGAGTGGCCAGTCCTGCCCAAAACTCAACACTATTGCAAACTTTAGTTTGTGTCAGGCAGTGCTGCATTAGAATTTGATGTGGTTTTGTAGATGAAGCATCTCATCTCGTCCCTGTGGATGCCTAGTGTGTTACACAGTATTCATGATGGGTCTGCTCCGCTGAGGCTGAGGTATTTAATCTGCAGCTTGCTGCAGGGTTTTGCAACCTGTTAACAGGGTGAGGTTCAGGGAGCAGCCTTCCAGCCTATTTCAGTCCCAAGTGGGACAGCTTTGCTGTAGGAATATTTCACTTGCATCTCTCTCTCTCTCTTTTAAATGACACCGTAATCAGATTTTTTTTACATGGCATCAAAATTGTTGTATAAATAGCTAGGGCAAAATCCTGCCCCAGGGAAGGAAGCAGCAATGCTGTTGGAGGGAATGACAGTCAGTATTTGGGCAGGTGGTCTCCAGGGCAGAATTCAGGAGGCAGAGCTGAACCTGATCATGCTCCCTTATACGAGTCACCTTCATCCACACATGTGTTCCTCAGGAAAGAGAAGAGTCATCTGTTGAACAATGGTTGTAGCAGTGGACATTTAATCCTTTGAATAATAACGACTCTATAGAAATATATTGAAAGTAAAAATATTCCTGGTTGGAAGATCTTTACTTTGCTTTTTTTCCCTACAATATGGATGTCTCTATGTCTAGAAAAAAAGGACAAAACATTTTCTCTCAAAACCTGTGTTTGGAAGAAAACCTAACTGGAGGCAGAGACTACAAATTAAATTCTATCACCAATATCTTGTAGTTAGTGGTTCCTAAAAGCATATTTGAAATAATTTAAAAGGTTACTTTGAAGAGGTGATATGACATCCTGTGTTGCTTTTTTCTCATTTATTCTCAGCATTTTTGATTGCTTCTAACCCTGTTCAGGCTTCAGTTTCTGCGTTGAGACCCTGTGTCCTCGAGTTCTGTCTTGCACTGACGACTGCCTGAATTTTCTGTCACTGACCCTAAAGTGTGTTCATACAGACATACTGCTGTAAATGTATTAACCTTTGGGTTTCTGTGGGTGTTAATAATTTTAGTCTCCGCCTCCTATGAAAGGAAAGCTAAAACCAGAAAAGTACAAGCACTGAGATGGTTAACTGGCTCCAAGACAGATGTTCATGTTGCCCTAATTTTGACAAAAGTACATTGGCTTCCTGTGAAGCAAAGGATTGATTTTTAAAGATAGTATTTGCAGACCAAGCACTGTGTGGCTCAAGTCCAGCTCTCTTGAAAGGCTTATTAACAGCCCCTCACATTCTCTTTGTTCTTTTGAAAATCATCAACTGCTTCAGACACCTACTGTAGCTTCCTGCGGTTCATATACTAGCTTTCTTTTAATGGTCACTTCTCTTATCTATTGAACATTTTAGCTTTAATTTTAGATGTTTTTAGAACATTTTTAAAAGTTGTTCACTATTTAATTGCAAAAGTCGCCATATTTTTTCTGCAAACAAGAATTTACAATTTCTTAGATTATGCTTTTCTATTATACAATCATTAGATTTTCTCTTCTAGCTCCAAAACACACTTTTAAGAAATCTTTTCCAGATCAGCTTTTTTAAATGTTTATGAATACTGCTATTAGTATTTTTATTTTGTTATCTATTGTATTTATTTATTTATTTTATATTTTGTTTATTACTGTTAGTTTATTTGTGAATGGTTTTATATAATCATCAGATATTCTAGTATTAATATTTACCATCTTGCTCTGATACATGCCCTAGTTTTACAACTAATAAAGGAAAAACATCAGGAACGGGGTTTTATGGGCTACAGCAGGCCCTTGCAAAGTGTGGCTTGGATTAGTCTCCCCAGTACACAGAGTGGCTGACACTTTCTCCGGCCACAGTGCAAGTCAGGTGTGACACCTGAGACAGACCTGTTAAGAAGCTATTCTGGAGATAATACTTAAACCATCCTTGTTTATAACAGGACGTTGAATGCCATATATGTATGTGTCTCTATTTATATACACATTTGTGTATGTACAAATGTATGTAAAAGGACCTAGAAGCCCATCTGTTTTCACAAGGAACACTACTGTATGTTTGCCCTCAAACACTCAATAGTTTGTGAGCAAACTTTATGACAGTGATGATATTACAGAGATGCAAGAATAGATCTAAGCCTATATTCTTTGCATATTTGGTTATATAGCTGTTGCCTATTTATTTATGTATTTACAAATGCATTTATTTTTTTATATGTAAAATAAATTCTCCTCTTCCCTTAATCTTTGTGTGCTAAATTGTGCAACTGTCATCAGCTGCAACAGTGTAAAGACAAAAAATTCCATTATCTTTCTATTTCCATTTCCAAAATACATATATTATTCCAGTAAATATTTCATTTAATATTTTCCAAAGGTAAAACGGTAATTGAGTAAACATATATTTAAGGGGGTGTTTGGTCTCAGATAAAAAGTGAGGCAAATTCTAATAGCAAAACATTCAGCTTTCTGTCACTGATTTCCTGACTTTCTTGTTTTGCATAAAAATATTCTAGGAATAATCTAATGTTTCAATTGCATTCACTACTTAGTCACTCCAATATACAGGTTTCCTTATGTTATCACTTGTAACATGTTTTCAGCAAATTGACGGTATTTTACAGCTGCTGAGAATCAGTCTTGGGGAAGGGGTCACCTACAGGAAAACATAAGAAGTTGCCATTCTCTTTCAAATCCAGTGTTACTAGCTAATGTCTTATTAAAATATCCTCCGAAATACAATTATTCTTATCCTGAAGACAGAAGCGATGCTAAAATTTCAGAGCAATTTGCCATGTTTTTTCCAAATAGTTTTCCTATGAGATATGCAGCTGCACAAACATTTTGTCTTCTTTTTTTTTTTCTTCTTTGATTTCCATACATAGTGTTGTAGAACATGAAGAAAAAGTGTCTGTGAAACTGAAAAATGTCATGGACTATTCTTTGGATAGAGCTGCTAGTCTTTACCCAAGTCTCCAATGACGGTTTCAGAAAAAAACTAATTCTGGAGGTGATTTCTTCTCTCTTTCTTTTTTTTTTTTCATTTTTGTTTCAGAAAGTAACTTTTCTTCTTTATAACCAGTGAAATTGATCCCATTTTATCACAATTTAGATCTTCTAATTCCCTGCAGCAGACTCAATCTGCAGTGTGTTATGTTTGACATACTTGAGTTAGGGCTTAAATTCAAACTTTAGTCCCTGTTTAAGAAGGCAGAAAAATCTGCTGGCATAAATTGACTGAACCTTACTGCCTGGATAAAAATGTCACTCCTTTAAAAGTCAGTAACATCAATGTGCAAAATACCACCATGATGGACTGTAATAGAACAAAATGTTCTTAGAAATCTTAGCTTTCTTATCAGTTTTATTGCTTTTCATCTCTTACTGAATTGTAAAATGCTGCATGTGATTCAGATTATTTATTCATAATGCTGTGAGAATGGTGTTTCAAAGCAGGTTTTACTATATTTAATTTCATTATTTTACAGTAAATGTATAAAGGCTTGAAAATAAACAGCAGGAGAGGCATGGACAAACACCACAGACGTTTTAGAAATCAAAACCATTATACTAACACTTATGTTCAAATGGGAATAGAGAAGGGAAAGGCCAGTTACGATTCAGCCTATAAACAATTTTTTGTGGTGACTAATCATTACGAAAAATAGATAGGCATAATTTTCATACCAGTGCTGTTAACCATCCCTCTCAGGGAAAATTACAAAGGAAATGTAAGTCTCCTTTAAAGTATGATGGGATGTACAGCACCCTTTTTTCTACCATCTAATGAGGCTCTCCAAAGATCATAATGTTGGGGAATATTAGAGGTATGGATAAAGCACATTTAAGCATACATTTACAGTGAAGGATAAAGAAGGCAAAACAGAGATTGATTCACACAGTAAAAAGCATGAGCTTTGGCTAGGGAGGTATTTCTGCAGGGTATGCAGTAGCTGCAGCTCTGCCAAAAATTATCACCTGCAGAAAATCACACTTTGTAAGATCATAAAGAAGCTGAACATTTTTTGCCCTGCAGCTTTTTTCTTTCATGAGGAAGAGACCGTTTCATGAAGCATAGATCATTTTTGTGTGTGAATACTTGTTGAGGGTAAAATATCCCCCAACACTTACATCCCAGGGTAAGGCAATTAAAGATTTGGGCATCCACTGGCTGAGTGTTGCAACGTCTATGGTTTAGGTATTTGGCCTTAAGGGTACCTGAAGTTGAGGATTAAGGAGCTAAGCAGTGTAGCCCAGACAGATTCACGATGGGTAGGTCTATTTGCATGTCATGGGCACAATAGTCAAATGGCGCCTTCAGAAATGTCAGCTGCTCACTGCTGGACACAGGATCCTAGAGAAAGAACATCCTTGGCCAGTGTCACTGTTCATGATCAGAGCAGTTAATTTGCTCATATGGCCTAGCTCTGTCATCCCCATAAGCTGAGAAAGACAGCAAAAATAAAATTTAAGTGTACTTTACCCTCTCTCCTGGGAACCTGAGCACAGACCGATCCCAGACCTCTCCATGTGATATCCACAGCTATAACCATGTACCACATTTCCCCTTAAAATGAGACCACCGTTAAGAAAATGTGGTGGTTGTGATTACAAACGTACATATTTTATCCATGTAAAGTAGTCTTTATGTAATTTCATAATGATTAGAGTATTTGCTCAGGAGGTGGAACGTTTTATTTATCCTAGAGTTCCCCTGCCTCATTTCTAATTTCAAAGTTATTTCAGCAAGCCGGGGACAACTGAGGCTGGAGGAATGGGAGCATTTCCTGTCCCCGTCCCTCCAGTGCCAGGAAGAGATCTGTCAACGGAAACACGGTTTCCAGCCATTGCTCAGCATACTTGAGAAGACAGGTTTTTGGAAGTGGCTAAAAAACACCTGCTTTGCACTGACTAATGAGATTTCCCCTCTGCCACCCCCACTCCAGGAAGCATTTATTGTCTTACAGAAGCTAAATCACAAATACAAGTGCTGCATGCTGAATTCTTGGGAGAAAATATGACTCCTCCCAATAAATATTTTCTAGTGAATGATTATAGTGGATTCTGAACAGCTATGCACGCTTGAGGTTTTACTATGAAGTTGAATTTAAGTAACTAGTGTGATAAAAATATGAATCTCATAGGCAGTTAAAAATATATCCTTTTTTGATCTCTCAAGATTTAAATCAACATTATAAACCAATTTCAGCTTGCTAAATGGAAGTCTTCCTTAGCCTATGTGTCTCTGAAGAAATAGCACATCTAAAAGCTTCTGAACTAAAATTGAAGAGTCAAGTATTCCAAGTATTTATACATCTATGTACAGACATAAGTACATAAATGGTGGAAAACGTGGATTATTTCGCTCATAACATTTTGTATAGCTTCATGTGAATTTTGTGGTGCAATATGTTGAGCTGAGAATTTTTAAGTGTCTACATCCACGAGGCAGGAGAATCATTTGGAAAAAAACGTTTCTAAGTGTAATTCTTTATGAAAAGAGTTCTTGTGGGTAACGTCATCTTCTCTTGTGTGAAAACAGAAAGCTTGCAAGATAAACAGATGTTCCAAAAATTACTTCAGACTAGAAGATAATAAAACATACACTAATGTCCCATCAAATTTGTTAGTTTTGTACTAAAGTAGAAAGACTTGGAGTAACATTGGAGTACAGAAATAAATAAGAAATAAGAAAATAATGCAAACAGTATTGAGCTAACTTTTGGAAAACTGATTTTAATTTGAATGTCTTGAGAGCAGAATTGATAAGAAGCCACATATAATCATAGGAATTAGCATGATATGAGACATATAGAATGAATGAAGCATAGAATTAGCACAGAGACTTTTTCCAAGCTCAGGGAAGCTGCACCAACAGCAAAGTACAGGGTGATAAGAAAAACCCCTGTACGTAAGAGAATGAGATGAACGCTTCTTGCGACAGTTTCAGAAGACAGAAAACAAGCATCAAGGAAGAAAACAGCACAGGACTGAGGGGTTTGTCCCCAAAACTTTCTGAGGTCACTGCTATTGTTTTGCCCAGCATTTTGAGACTTTCATCAGAGCTCCCCATCTCTAAATTGAAGCCACTGGCAGCAAGGGGAGGTTGTTTCCCCTGATAGGATTGACATTATGGAAGTTGTACTGAGCGAGCTATTTCCAGCATAAATAGAGCATTCTTGCTCTTTCATACAGGAGACAGAAGAGATATCACTTGCAGCACCGTGTGCAATTCTTGTTGCCTCTGTTCGCGAAGATTAAGCGAAAGTGTAACAGAATGATTGAGGAAGTGGGAGCCTGGCTTAGAGGGGCAATGAAAAGACCTAGCAAAATAAAAGCCATGTTTAAATGTATGAAAGACAAGCATGCAGCAGGGGAAAATTCTTCTCAGTTAAAAGATAACACTTGTCAAAGGACAAATAGAGATAACCTCAGCCTATATGAATTTATGCTGAAAATTAAAAGCAGCATTCAAACCCTCAAAGAAATGAGACAGGAAAAAATAGGTGCCGGGAATTTAACTGGCTGCGATATTAATCCTGTGGCAGGACTGCAGAAGGGACTGTTTGATGTACTCACCTAAAACAGGAGAAAGTCTCTTTCAGCCTCTTTGTTGTTTTCTTGAGAGTCTGAACTTGCAGCAGAATATTTCAGCTAAAAACTTTGGAAATCAGTATTTCATCTTTCAGCAAAAATGTCTGTGTTTGCCTTCCCAGAAGCTGAAATATGTACATTTATATCTAAGTATGTGGGCTTTAACCACTTTCATGTAAATAGATCAATGGACTAAATGCAGTTGCTTGTGTGGCACAAACAAACATATTTTCTTTGCATGGATTACAAGTACCTTCTGTAAGCAGATTTTTGAAACATTCAATGGGTGTTTAGAAGTTTAAAGGCTATTTCTAATAAAATTTGAACTCTCTAAAATAACCTGTTATTCAAATGTAAACTTTGAGTAAATCCTATTCTTATAGGTTGTTAGTAATAAAACTTAAGATCATTAAGAGCTTTTTAGATATTCGCATCATTTCTGTCCACTGACATGTTAATTGAATAACAAGGCTACTAACATAACTGATATGTCCTCCAAAGTTGTTAATTCTGCCCAGTATATTTGTGATTTCACTGGGATGTTGTTGATTACGATGGTTACCAATTAATTTATGCATTGCAATGAATTTTATTCACAGGGAATTGCAGTGACAACTATATTACTGATGCACTGTCTTTCTGCAAGACTTTTCATTCAACCTTTAATAATGCAACCACATTCTTTAAATAAACAAATGTATTTTCAATTATAGACATTAAAGTGATAGGTACGGGAGAAAAGGAATATTGCTTTTGCATATTTGGTTATACAAGCAGAAGGTCAAACCTTCATTATCACTATATTCTCTTTGGGAATTTGAGAGAGGCTATGTTACTAGTAAGATAATTAACATTACAAAAAGATTTATGTATTTTTAAGCCGATTTTTCTTCTGAAAATTTATTTCCATATCTGATACTATGGAAAATTACTTGTCACTTACGCTTAATGTTTTAACACATTTTCATTATATATATTTTTGTTTTCATAACGAGACTATGACAAGATAAAAATGCAACAATAGTCATTTCATGGTTTTGAGTAGTAAGATTGGACTGCAAATGAATTACATTTTCTGAAAACTGTATAACATTTTTTAAAAGTCATTGTTGAAACTCTGGTTTCGAAAGCCTTAGGAGCATAGTGGAAACAGAAAATTAATTTCCCCCCACAGCAACCTTAATTCTCCAGACTTATGGACTTCTCCAGGTGTTGTTTTTCTTGCGCAGCTTTATGCCTTTGTTTACTCCGCATTTTTAGCCTGTATTTACACGGCCTTTGTTGTTTAAGTGCTCAAGTTAACAAACACCTGACAGCTGTACAGTAGGTATCGCAACCCCCTTCAGTGCCCAGAAACACATTGTGTAGTGCACATCCATCAAACTGGCATCTGAAGAACCCTGGGAAGGATTCTGTGTCTTAATGAAACTTTGACAACAGTAGAAGTGCCTTCAGAGATTTGTCCCTGAATGTAACATGGGAAAAGTTAACAGATTGGTTCCCTTTCTAATTTATCATTTGTCAGGCCTCAGGTATATATACTTTAATCCTGAATTTTTCATTGTCTGATATTCTGGACTTAATTTCCACACTGTGTTATGTCAAAACAAGAATAAATCATTATAAGGGAGCAGAAATATCTTTTTGTAGGAATAATATAAGAGAATGGGTTTGGTTGGGGTTTTTTTGGGTTTGTTTTTTTTTTTTCATTCTGGAAGATATGGTTATTTAATTTCACACATTTTTTAGTTTTCTAAGTAAATAGGCTGGACTAAGTAAAATCACATAAGTTGATTGCTAATTTTGATCTTGCTACTATTTTTTAAAATGTTTGTAAATTTATGCAACCTACATTTTCATATTATTTTAATTCTTTAAACAAAGTCTTCTTATGGCACGGTATTTCATCATGACACACATTTAAAAGGTAAAAAAGTTCTGAAAAGGACTGAAAAAATTCCAGTCTGGCAAAGAAAACCCTGAGAGTCTTGCCATATTAAATAGTAAAATAACTGTAGCCTTTCCTTTTCCCAAAAACACCTATAGCAACTTCTAAAAGAAAAGCTAAAAAATATTCTTATTGTCACATAATTTTCCAAAGTTTGAGTAGGTGACATTGTTTAAGATAAAAATTATAAAGAGGTCAATGTTTAATAACAACAAAAAAGCTAAGATAGCATATTTATTTACTTATGTAAAAATCGTCTGTACTTTTTATCCTCACTAAGAACTGTCCATGTAAAGTTTAGACCTGAATTTAAGAAGAAAACCAGCAAAAAAACCCAGAGACCCCTTATCCTTTATTTAGACATGTAAATAAACAAACAATTTCAAAAATGCTGTTCTTGCTGTCAATTCCTATTGAGGTCCTTCAAATGTCTGAAAGGCTGGCCAGGTACCTAGTACCTGAACATGGGTTTCGAGTTTTGATCTCAGGCCTACCTTTTCGGTTTTGGTTTTGGTTTTAACTGATGGAACAATTATGAGCAAACTTAACAGAATTGAGGGAAGTATGTAACTATAAAAAACATGGACGATCATTTTCCAGAAATAAAAAGTGTAGTTACATTTTGCAAACTCTGCTTATTTTGTTTTTAATATTAGTGAACTTTGAAAAAAAAATGGTACTGTGAGATACAACATTGCTTTATAATTAATATTTAAAAAAAACATCTGGGGGTTATGCCTTCAAAGTATGGGATATGTAGCTTCTTCAAAAAGTTGGCCAGTGCTACAATTCCTCTTAAATCTTGGCATTTCCTCCTCTGTTTTTCTTCTCACTAACTCATTTTCCATCATTTTCTCCTAGGAATTGTCTCCTTGTTATTCTCATCTCTGCCTTTCCTCTTTCTGTTCACTTTTCTGCACTGCCTCTCATTTTTTGTTTCCCATTCCAGTCTGTTTTCTCTGCATTTTCTGTTGCAGTCAAGTTTCTCATTCTCCACTATCCTTTCAGTTCCTGCTTGTATTCCCTTTCACTTCACTCTCACAATTTCTTCAGTTTCTCTTTCTTTTAATTAGTCTCTTTTTTTCTTCTTCTACTCCTGCCATTTACTACATTTATATATACTGCATTTTCCTACCTTACCTGTATATATCCTCTGCACAGAGCCTCAGTGTAGGTCTCTTTTGTTTCCCCTTTGTACTCTGCTTTGGAGTCAGTCACTGTAAACACTGCAGATATCATGAACAGCAATTTTAGAGGCAATCCCATCATCATTTTAGGAAGTAATCCCAGCATGCCAGTTTCCCATGCATAGTTATGTGTGTCTTCATTCAAGATACACACATGATTATATGTCTCTTTCTGTGGTGCTGTGCCATTTCTATGGTAACGCTGCGTACCTACCGGTTGTGTGTGATGGAGATTCTGGCAAGTGGGCTCCTTTAGCAGATCAAAGTACCTATAATATATAGAATGTTTTGAAGAAACTTAACAGCAATAACTCCTTCATTCAGTCCATAAACTAAATGGAAGTAGAACAATATTTTTGTTGCCCGCCCCCCCCTTTTTTTTAACAATCTGCTTGAATATGATCAAAGAACAGAATAAACAAATTTTAAATTCCTTCTTTCTATTTTAAATAATACTTTTGTCCTCAGGAAGGTTCTTGGATGACAGCCCTTCTGCTCTGTGCTTACTGGTGAAATCTTTTCTAATATCTGACTAACGCAAGGCTTCCCCCAGGAAGGGGAACTGTGATGTTACAAGTAATGCCAGAACTACAACCAGAGTCTGTGTTCCAGACTCCAGGCCAGATTTTAAAACATTTTCAAAGTTCAGCCATAAATACTGGCAAATATGTCAGAATACTGCACTGAGGAAAGGGAGAAAGTTCTTGGATTTCTCGGGTTGGAGAAAACTCTTTCAATGGTGCACAGCATATAAAGAGATTAGTTATTCTGAACTGTTGAGTCTGAATGCAACTTGCTGCAAAAGCCATCAAAAGAGAGTCATGAATGACCTTGTTGGCTAATGAGTAAAAGCATATCTGTGCTAGGAAGACCTTAGGCCAGTAGCAATGCTAAAATTTTGTCCAAGGTACACAATAAAATTGAGGACTCTTAGAAAACTAATCTTCCTTTAAAAATTAGGAATAGAATGCAAGCAGGTTTGTGTGACAAGCTTTTTCTGGTACAGATATGATGATTCTTGTAATTTCACCAGGAAAATGCTTGAGTGTGTACCACATAACTGTGTGTGTGCTATTTCACTCTGCAAGAGCAAAATCCATTAGGCCAACAATGTTTATTTTGGCTGTTACATTTTATAAGCGCTTTTTTTTCTTAACATATGTTACGACAGCAAAATACTCATGATATAGAGGAATCTCAAGTTAGACGTAAGATTAAGGTATCTCATTTGGGATTTAGGAAGAATGTAGGTATATGACTCTCAAGTGCAGTGCTGGAGAGGCTTACGTGGAGGGGGGAAGTCCTGATTTTCTCTCTCCCCCTTGCTCTCTTTTAATGATAGTCTATGTAGTATCAAAAGACACTCTGATGCTAAATGCACAGGGCAGCCCAGGGGACCAATGCCTCCTAGGTCACACAAAAGCATAATGCCTGTCTTTGGCCCAATTAACCTTCCTCGCTTCATCTTAAAAAAAGGGCTTTAAAGGAAAAGGAGGAAACTCCTCCCTTCTAGACTGCCCTTTAAATTTGGGATGAGCTGCTACCTGTGGGAGCTAGTGAGTTCCTGCAATCTTAGGAGTGTAAAAAGTCCAGCTTTTTCCTTTTCCTGGGGTAAAAATAAAACAAACCAAAAATCCCAGCTATTCCATGAACTTCTGCTTCTAGTGGCTGGATTGTTAGTCTTAGTTATGATGATTCATTGGTATCTTTGATACCAAAGATGCATACATCCTTACTTAACATTTTTTGGGGGGTGGGAGGTGGGATGGGTGCATGTGAAGTGCTCCATTTCACTCAGAGGTGGCTTCCTAAAAAGACTCAGCTTCTGAGGAGCCGTGGCATTTCTGGATCTGGGTTGACAGCAACAGACACTGGACTGTTCAGGTTGAGGTATTGCAGGGAATGTCGCCCTGCACTGGGAGTACCCACTCAGTTTCAGGTAGTTTCCATGCTTGCTAAACACTGACTTCGGGGTCTAAGTCGTTAACTTGATGCCTGCAGTCTGCCTCACATGTTTTTTGGCTGCTAGTGCTGTTTGAGATCTGATTCTGGGACTCTTTTAGATTTGACGTCTCATTATCTTACATAAATGTTAAAATCACACCAAAAAAAAAAAAAAAGTCAGCACTTAATTTCTTCTACCAAAACCGATAGTGTTAAAAATCAAACATTCGGTTTAGTTTTGAATATGTTATTAATAGATGTCATAAAGTTATAATGTCTTTCATTATTTTTCCCTTTCACATTCATCTTCATTAAGATCATTGGAAATATTTAAACTGATATGGGTTTAATAATGCTGTCTCAAGTACTTCACCTCTCTAAGTCTGAATCATAAAGTTGACCATCTTTCTCTGGGCTAGGAAAGGACCTAAGAAAAATATTCTAACATAGATCCAAACGCTACTAATGTTAGCTTTTCAGCTGATAATCCTACAAGATCTTAGAACCTGATGTAACAGCTCTGCATTAGGGGGTACAATGCCTGCAGGTTCTTGCAATAAATAGTTTTTTTCAGGTTCAGGGGATACATTTTCATCTGGCCTTCTCTCTGTCTGGACTAGGTGCTTGTTGCTTCTGTACATAAAAGCTATCAGGCAGTTTAGGAAGGCAGGCAGGGGAATAAAATCCTGTCTTTAAGAAGTAAACTGTGGAAAAACAGACTCGCAATTTGCAGCTGCCATTATCTCCAATATTTATTTGTGTCCCAAAAGAGAGGAGAGGAACTACTACAGAATATTTTGCAACCAAACTAGACAGAAAACTGTAGAAGAAAAAAACAGAGTTATCTTCTACTCTTCATTTTACTAGTTATTGCTACTATCATAGTTACTACTAACATTCTGGAAAACATAAAAGCTTTTAAAATTAAGACATTTGTGGGAAAACACTCCTGCTACCTTACAAAGCAATACTGATATTAAATATTTGGAGAGAAAGTAGAATTTCCATATAGGGTAGTAGAATGAGCAGAATGTCCCCATATTGTCTTTTTTTTTTACCCCCTCTCCCTCCCTTCCTTTTTTTTTCTTTTATTGTGTTAAAAAATTCAATGTTATTTGAGCAATGCTATTTTTATAGATGCTGATAACCTGGTTCTTGTATTTTTTTTCTCCATTGTCCTATATTCCTTTTTTTAAATTATTACTTTTAAGCTAGTCTTGTTCTTTTTTTGAGAGTTTTTCTCTCTTATGTTTTCTTTATAACTCTGTTTTATCTCTGCCTGCTATAAGCTCCCTATCTAGAAGTTTAGGCCAATCTTCCTGATGAGGCAGAAAAGTGTTTCTTTTTTTCTTCAGAGTGGAATATTTTTTCATGATGGTGGATAAATTCAAGAATGGGGAGCACCTGACCATAAAGTAATATGCACCTGGGTGGCCTGTATTTGAACAGCTGTGCTATTTCATTCCAGATGTCCTACTCACAGTACAGTTCTAAAATTAACAGGTTCCTCTAAGTCAAAGCTAAATGAAGGACTGTCTTTCACAGGTACTCAAGCTAACCTACAGGTAGTAGGTACTGAATTATGTCAGACTGTAGTCTCTTAAGAAACATAGGTGAAAAGTCAAACAATTCAGTAGACTGTACCAGAATACTCGTGAGAGTCTATTCAATATCCACAGAGATATCAAATAAAGCAACAGTAATGAAAATGGAGCTATGTATGGAACTTTTGATGACAGAACTAATGAATAACTGAGATTTACTGGCTTCTATTGCATTGCATTCAGGTTAGTATAGAGGAACGACTGAAACAGTATTGATTTGTGAAAAAGGTTTACCACTACAATTAATGTATTTGTGCCTCTATCCAAATTCCCTGTGTATTAGTCGTACTGGCATTGTGCAGATGGCAGAATAATTGTGTAGTGCACTGAAGCATATTTCAGCTGAAACAGCAGTGCACTCAGGTGACTGGAATACAGCTGCATTTCAACTTAAGGTGAAGAAATAGTTAGCTTCATCAAATTTTTGCATGGGTCCTACACCAGCCCTGTGTTGTCTGGATCAAGAGATTGTCCTGTCTGTCATTAGGTATGTGTCTATTCAGGTTGGCTGATTTGGGTTAAAATAGCAATGAGGACAAGAAAATCTTGGCTTAAACTCTGTGGTAAGTCAATTTTTTCCAATGTGAAAGCATCAATCGAAACAGAAAATGATGATTCTATGCATACTTGCTAGGTAAAGGTAGGGAATTAATCTTAATCTGTTATGACCTTAATCAAAGCAAGTGCCTGTGGGACATATGCAACACAATAGAAATATGAACAATTATAGATGCCTTATCTCATCTATCAGACCTGTTGGGAAGGTTTCCATAAATCATTTACTGCTTGTCCATTAATGTGATAAATTGACATTTTTCTAAGTACCATTTCCTTGCATATGTGTTTTGATATGCCCCCAAAATTCAGGCCTAACATCTTGCTGAGGTAAACTCAGTGAAGTCACTGGAATTTCATCCGGTTGCATGTTAATCTGTTTTGTCGAGTAGGTTTTGTGGTGTAACAACAAAAAGAACAATTGAGAGAAAAAGATGAGGGCTCATCAGTTGGAAGCTAGATGGTTGCAGCCATATTCTTAACACAGTTTTTATATAAGCATAATGCCATTTATAGCAAAGGTTTCAATTTATCAAAAAATGTCTTAATATGAATAACATTTTGGTCCTCTAGAAATCAGGAGGGACTTTACCATGAAATCTGAGAGGGCCAGGATTTCATAAAGTGTGAGGAAAAGTATGACAATGGTTTCTTAGTGTTAACCTTTGACTTCAGCCTCAGAAATAAGGATGGTGATTCTTTATTTTCCCGGTTTTTGCTGCAGATTGAACTATATTGTATTTTACCTCCAAGTATCAATTATAACTTCCTTCACAAGGTGAGACACTAAGACAATCCCTTGTGAAAGTAAAATCTGCAGAACAAATTTGTTCTGCTATTGTTGTCTGCCTAGTTTTCACACAGTTCTCCTAATATACAAAAACAGCTGTACTGAGGAGGAGGTGTTTCTGTGTGCATTAGCAAATATTTCCATATAGTATTCTGTATCACTGAATGCAAAGAAATGATTAATCAATGAATCATACAGTAAATAAGTTAGGTGTTGATATTCTGGGTCTTACGCCACAGGCATTGTTGCACACAAAGAGCAGGATTCTTCTTCCAGAAGGGATATGGAATTGTACAAGCTCATCTCAATTCAGCCCCAGGCACCCACACTCCCCACTGGCAGCTGAGTATTTAATTTCTTGGAGCATTTCTATTATTAATTTGTCTAACAGAAACAATCATCATTAAATTATTAGGTCTGCTCTCATAATCAGCATTACATTATTAAAATCTATAAAATCAATCAGATCGACACTGATTTGTGCTTGGTGGGAATTTTGCCCTGCTAGTAGCCAGAATAAAGGAAATGTGTTTATTTCAAGGCGTGCATATGATGACTATCTCTACTTGGAGGTACATTTGAATAGAAAACATTATAATCAGCTATAGTCTTGCTATGACCTTTGTATGAACATGCTGCAGAAAAAGCATATTCTGTTATATGAGGCTAAAAAACTTGTTGCTGAAATCAGCCATAAAATGAGAAGGGATTTTTTTAATGATAAGAAAACATGGATTAAAATCTCTGGGGATATACAGCAGAATCTACAATAGCAGCCCCCCCTTTAAGCCAGATAAGAAAGCCTATTAGGCAGATGGTATCACACATGAAAAAAGTGATCAAGCTGTGAGCAAGAGAGCCAGATCTACTTAGTGTGATAATTAGAAAAGAAAGAGCCCCAAAGGAAGTGCAGAATAGTAAAATATAAAATCACAGCTGGAAAAAGTGGTGGAGATTGTGTTTTGGACCGAGGAATAGGTCAGATCAAGACAAAAAGAAGGAAGGAGTATGAAATTAGAGGGAACAATTTGGGGAGAGTGTGCCTATCAGATTATGAGATTGCAGTTCACTGTCTCACTGAAAACAGGATTGAACTGATTCCTGTCTGGTACCAGTAGCAGTTCAGGAATTTGAACCACAACACCCTTACTCATTTTTCTTTATAATTCTGTGCTCTGTCCAGCAGTCAATTCTGTGTTTCCTTGTCCTACGCATATGTGTAAGCAAGGTGAAGACAGCCATTTACTGCAGCGAGCTTTAAATCCGTTCACAACCATAGCGTAAAGTGGTTCTGTAGATACAAATTTACATGTCTTAGTACTCAAAAGACAGATACTAACTTAGATCCATGCTGCTATCTCATAGAATAATTGTATTTCAGGGTATCACATCTTAAAAAAAGATTTAAAAAATCTTCTCATCTTTATAACTTGCTTGATAATAAATAATAAAAAATATGAAACATGAGGGTTTTTTTTTTCCCCTCTTCTCAGTGCCTCAAGTTCTCTTTTCAATTACTATAAAGAAGAAATTTTCTCCTTGCTGTAGTAAAACATTCTGGTTTTGTCCTCCCTGCCGCAGAGGATTTTAAAATTCGTAAGTATGCAAAAAAACCACTTCTGTATTTAACGGGTATCAAAAGCAAGTGCTAGACTGCAGTGCACAAGGCAACTTCAACAAAATGTACACAGGTATCGGCTCCCCCAGAGCCTAAGGCATATGGACCCATGCAGGCATTTTATTCCTTTGAACTTTCCTGTAAGAGATTTAAATAACAAGCACCCTGCCTCCTCCACGTTTTGTCAAGAAGTTAGGTTTTAATTATAATTTAAAATATTATTTTAAGCCTCTAGACAGCTTAATTTTTAAGAAATTGTTAGTTTGTTAGGTTGACTTTTAGCTTCACTAAAATTGACGTTCAAATTAATCTTATTTCAAAGTTGCACTTCCAAACAATCCTAGCTTCAGCCTTTAAAACAATTAAGTAGCCCCACTGACTCAACTTCCCAACATACTGCTTACAAAACTCATGTACCTCAAGACTGAACATTCCTGGTCATGAAGAAAATTTGTATTTAAACTCCTGTACAGCTCTAAACAAACTCAATGGTAATGTTTCCATCGGTTTTGGGAAGAAAGAACTAGAAGATTTTAGATATTTTGTCACGATGCCGCATTTAGGTTGGAGACATTCTGGGCCAGTTCACACCAGTTCAGGTCTATATTTTCATGTGTAGAGAGCAGCATCACTGGTTTCCAAGGTTACTAGAGAAAAACTCATAGTGGACAATGATGATTTTTCCCCATGGGAACTCCTTTCAATCACCGTAATCTTTTTTTTCTCTAATAGAGGAGACTTAACGTTCATTCATAAAAGACATAGTAATGCTTCAGCCTCTGTATGGTGCGGTTTGACCTTATTTATTATTTTTGTGGAAAAAGATAGAAGCAGGTATAACGAATGAAGGCTAATTATGTGTTGTATAAAAGGACAAATGCTATCAGTTTTAAATTCTTCCCTTTGGTTTAATTTAATTTACTGTTCCTTCAGTGGATATTAACAGAAGAGATAAATAGTCTCTTTGTACTTATCTTGGCACCGAATAACTGTATTGAGTGCTTCTGGTATCGTTTCTTATATAACCCTTCTTACACCAAACAATTTTTTTTATTATTTTATTTTGCAGGGCTTTTTTCATATATGCTTTTTTCCCCCTCATCTTTGAGTGCCCAGTGGTTCTGCTTTATCTCATTATTGTCTCCTTGTATAAGAAAAAAGATAGATAGGTCTATTTAAATAGATATCTATATAAAAAGATAAGGTCTAGTGGAATGCTGTTGCTTATTTTTCTCTTTATTGTTCTTTTGGTTGGTTGTTTATAAAGAAGGGGGATTTGGGGGAATTCTGAATGCAGTTATTCCTTTTGTGTGTTTTGTTTTAATTTGTATTGTTTTTAAAACAAATTATTACTTGCTCCAGGCAGAATGTTGTGCAGATTCATATTCCAGACTGAACAGGAGAGCCTTGAAGTTCCTTTCCAGGAGTTACATAGGAAATCAGATTAAAAAACTTCGAATTTGCATCCACATGTCATCTAAAAATCTTCAATGTTCATCACAAACACATTTGTACTCTGTAATGTCAACATTAAAACTGGACAGATAATATTGATTCATACGCATGAGGTCCTCTGAGTTCTAGAGTGGATGAAAAGAAGAGGGCAAACCTGTCAGTTCTTCTAAATAGAATATCCAGGCCCTGCTCTTGATCCAAAGTCTACCACTTGCACTTTAATTTTATGTTGAATTGGGCAATTTGCTTAATCAGTTCATGGTTGTTGGGTTTTTGAGGCCTCTGAGGCACGGGAGTCCCATGTATTTCACCAGAATGCAGACACCTAGATAGTCTTAAAAACATTATTCTGGAATCACAAATGTGTTCAGGTGCTTCTTACTTTTGATATCAAGTCCAAAGTGCAGATATGAGAAAGAGCTGGTCAGTGAGGCACTGCGCTAATGGCACCTGAACTCATAGACATGGGAAATTCATTCAGTCATCCGACTCCTGAAAGTGCCGAGTTGGTAATACCTGGTAATATCTAAAATTCCACTGTGTTCTTCTTGCAGCATATAACACCTGTTTCTATCTTTTCTTCTTTTTTTAAACTTAATTAATGGAGGCATAAAATCAGCATAAAAATAAACATTCTCCAACATTTATTTGTACTGAAACAGTTATTTTGCTTCATGCTTTTTATGGATGGCCAGATACCCACATTTCTACTGAAGTTGAATAGGACTTTAGGAATAGTTTCTCTTATGGCTGTGTCATAGGTAATCTGCATTATTCTGTAGGAACATAGAGTACTTTGCATCACAGAAGAATTATTTTTCAAGTAATCATTTGGATAATTACTTAATAATAACTAATAATAAAAACTTAGTAATATTTTAATAATAACAGTAGCAGGGAAATAAACCTTTACATCTCATTCTTCACTAGTGAAGCAGGTAAATCATTCCTATCTGAAAGACACTATCTTTATTGCAGCTTTTGATCATACTTCATATTTTTAATCTACTGCAAAAATAAACAACTTAATTGCCATTACCTTAAACCAGACTTGTGTTAGATTTTTGAATGTCGACCAAAGAGAGTTTTAAATCCCACAAAACATCCAAGGAAAATCACCCATTTCTATGTTTATTCACATGATGCTTGAAGGGCACTGAACAGGGAGGGAGAACAGAGCTGGGACTGCCTCATTCCCTTGAGGGAGGTAGTGGTGGCAGTCATGAAGATACAATATGAAATAGACTTATCTGCCCTTGTTGGTAAGTTGTAAGTGTAAAAAAATTTCATGTTACAAGTGAATTCCCTTCCTGCAACCTGCAATACATAAAATATTTCCATTTAATACTCCTCCTCTAATGGGAAAAGTTTATGTATCTCGTTCATATGAGGGTGTTACTGCTACTCCAAGCTATAGAGAGTAAGTCTGTGTTCCTCAGCTTTAGTCAAAATACGGTTTATTAATACTTCTAGTGGAATTAATGTGGGCCTGATATTTCTGCCCTTGCTAGTGTCTTCTAGAGTAATGATAGCTTTCTACTTTGTCATGTTTTTAATCTGTGCACTCTCCGTGGATCACCTATCTGACTGAGCGTTTATTCTGGAATGTCTCTCTTTCTCAATTTATGATACTTTTACATTGTTTTATTCCTCTTTATTCACTACATATTATTTTTGGCTAAGAGTCCTGTCTGTTAAAGACTTGTCAAAGTTGTCTTGCAAAATGGAAGTATTTCCATTAGGAATCACCCACATCTGACATTTCCAGCCTTATGTTCATTGATGACAGACTCAGACGTACACACCCTTGCTTCAGTTTGCTCTTTTCCTTCTCATCTCTCATACTGCATGATGTGTGAAAACCTGTGATAAATGCTTATCAAAGTCATCAGAACTCTTCATTTATCTGAATCAAATTGCTTTTGTCACCCCGTAGTCTTGAAGAGGCCCATTTTTCAAAATAAGCCACAAAATTTTCTGTGAATGTCATACTGCTACTGCTGCCACACGCAGTTCTTGGGGTATCTTTGAATATATAAACTAATATGTTCTGTGTACGTCTAGGTAGACCCAGAACCTCAACTATTTTAAAGTGATTGTAACTCTATTGATGTTTTTTCCCATGGTTTACTTACCTTTGTTCCATTACCTACATTGTTTCATCAAGCAGCTCCTCTGGGCTGTTATCGCCTCAATAGGAAAACATTATAGTTATATTTTCAACAGGTAGAATTAATCCATGTTCTGTTTTTTTTTTTTTTTTTTTAACTGAAAATATTTTTGACAAAGAAAAAGGGTTGGGTTTTTGTCTGTTTGTTTGTGTTATCGTGGTCTTTTTTTTTAGTAACAGCTCCCGTCTCCCCCATTTCACCGGAAACTTTTTTCCTTTAAAACTCAAATTTAGCCTCTGACTCCTTCTACTAATATGAACCAAGTATTTATGCTCCTCATTGCTAACTTGCAGACTCCATGTCATGCTTGCCAATTGTTTTTAATGCTTTTTAAACCTTTGACAGATTACTCATTTAACAACATCTACACATGTCCACAATCACAACAGAATCTGGGCTCCACTTTTTGCTGGTGATTTGTTGTTATCTGTACTGATTAAACCATGTTTTAATTTTCTTTTTCAAGCCACCAAATCTTTATTTATGGCCTGTCTGGACATTTTCCTTGATGATTTGCTTCTACAAGGTGTTGATTTCCATCCTGTCAGTGGTGTAAGCCTAAAAAGTTCAGAGCACTTGGAACTTGATAGAATTATATGGTACCTTGCAGTATTAATTTCCAGGTTAAACCACAATAAATATATTGCTTTTCTATCACCACTTTCTGGTTAGCATGAATGCCCTTTCTTTATTGAATCTTTATTTATATAATTTTTTCTTCAGGTTATTTTTCTTTATTCCACAAATCCTAGTAAATTTGAGTGTAGAGCAGTGCCAAAATATCACTGGAAGTAATTTGGTTATGTTAGATCATTTAAACTGGGCAATACTAAATTCTATTAAACCCTTCAAAATAGATCTTTTTTTTTATATTTGTCTGTGTCTGTCTGTTATGTCTATCACTCTGCTTATCCATATGGAGTCAAAGAAACCAGGTGCTTCAAGTTTTTCTGCGTACAGTACCTAAGCAATCTTCACAAGATATTATTTTAGGCTTTTGGAAATAGTGACCCTAATAAGACCTGTGATGAGTTCTTTGGTTTGAATCAACTTCTTATTACAGCAGGATAAATGAAGATCAGGTCCCTGACAGTTAGAGAAATATCACTACTGCAGAAGTGCGCTGAGATCAGCACCAAACCTCCTTCCCTTTCCCAGATCCTTCATCTAGTTAGTATCCGTGTGTGGTATTACATGTTCATATTATTGCATATCTGGAAAAAAATGTGTCTGAATACTGTTTTACTAACTCTAGAACAATCTCAGCCTCTTACGGGCTGCTCCCAGGAGAGCCATCTGGCCTAGACACATGCCGGCATTAACTGCTCCTAAACTGCCCGTTTCCAATAGTCTTCCTGCACAAAGACAAAAAAGAGGTGTGAGAAAGACTTCTGCAGTCGATTTACAGTAAGAACTATATGCTTTTGAGAAATTCCCTGAGTGCACTTTTAGCATTTTTGAGGGTTTTCTTTACACTCAATCTCATTTTGTTGATACATCTGTGGGCAACACACAGTAACAGCTTTTAAGTTCAGCTCTTAGAAGTCTCTATATATGAGGGCAAAAGAAAAGTTATACTTTCACTTATATGCTTTAATCTACCGAAAATGGATGAAACTTTTTGTCTTAATCTTGCCTTCTCTTGCATCTAATGGAAACATTTTTCATTTCCTGGGCTGACCAATTCCAGAAGTAGTTCAATTTTATTTCGTGTGTGCTATAGTGAAAAACAAAACGAACGTATCTGTGAAGCTATTCACAAGTACATTTGGACACTAATTCCACTGCTCAGAGAGGTTACTCTGCCGATTTGGTGCAGTAAAGCAACCTTTCTTCTCTGTCCCCTGCTGTTTCTGACTTGGCGGTAGGATTGCGTATTATGGCTCAATCTCTTAAATTCCGTCTTCGGAGTGTTGAATTCAGTGCTATGAATAAAGCCATTCAAGATGGCAAATGCATAGTATTTCTTTCTACATAGTAGATGAAGAGCAAAGTGTTCTGATACAGTAAGTGAAGCTGTTGTAGCTAAAGAAGTTATATTGTGTTACAAAGCCAAACATTAACAACTGATTTGCAAGCCAGTTTTTGTTTTAAATCCTCAAAATAAACCAACTGCCTTGCATTAACATTTTCTTGTTCAAACAGTTGAGTCATAAAGTCTAAAATTTCAATGAATGTCACAGTCTTATCAGAGATAATAATGTGTAGATATTAATACACTCTCCATCTGTTCCTGCTTTCTTTCATTTTGTGAAAAATTATTCATTCAAATAGGTAACTTAACCCATAGACTTACTAAAATGATATTTGCATCAGACACTTGATCAGCGAATTAATTTCACTCAATATTCATAATATATGAAAAAGAGGAAGGTAGTGTTCATAATATGCAAAAAGGAAGAAGGAGGAAAAGGGAAGAAAGAAAGGCCTACTCCCACCCAAACCTTGCCTTTCATCACTGAAAGTGTTCTGCTACGCACATACTCCCCACACATAATGGCAAAAACTCCACAGTACATTACTCTAGGTTTATGATAGTGCAAATCTGGAGAGGTTTTCACTGGCTGTAACTCCATGGAAATTCATAAGTGTAATCCTGGAGTGATGAACTGAGGAATTAAGCCCTTTATTTTTAATAAAACTCATATTATTACCAAAGTATTTTTCTCTATTGAAATCTCAATTGCAAATATAAAGCTCGATCTTGAAAATCTATGCAAACATATCCACCATCAGGACTCGATCTTACAAAGTTATTGATTTTATTGAGGTTAGCTGGAACCCTACATTTTGATATGCTGGAGGAGTGACGCTGGGAACTCAGGCTTTGCCTGGTTTGCTGTGAGAAGGCAGTGTGCCCAAGTATTCCCACGGGTGCAGGGGGTGCCTTTTTGGGTGAGCAGCACCTCCACAGCCATCTGCCAGCTTCTGCAGTGCTGGGCAGAATCAGACTTGCTCAGGTCTGACAGCTTGGCTGGTTGCTGCCGAGGAACGTTTACATCTCACTCTTCCGTGGCTGCTCAGAGACAAAGATGACATTTTGTCAACCCGTTAATGGGAACTGCCTCCTAACTCAGGCGGCTTCAAGGTCATGTGATCGGTTCATAATTCAGGATTGCAAAATTGCTTCTTCAGAGCGTGAATCTTGGTATCCTTCAAGGAGAAATACATTCTCTGTTTCTCCTCCTACAACTAATTGCCTGGCAGCAGAGTAACAGAAAAGAAAGAAGGCCCTTCAGATTTCCACAGCACTGTCCTTGAAAACGTGAACCGTACCTCTCGTAAATAGATAGGGTACTATATTTAGTAAAAGAATCTAAAATAACAAAAGTGTAATACATACAGCATCGCATCCTTTGTTTGCAATTGTCCAAGTTAGTTTAGACCAACAGTTTTATTTACTATGTGTGGTCTACATTTTTCTTCTAGTACTATTAAGGAAGAGAACTTTGGATCAATTTACTTGGAAACCATTAACTCAAGCAAGGTGAAATGTATAAAGCACTCAGTATTGCAGATCTGCTTGGCCTCTTTCCATCTGTTTGTGTATTTCGCCCTTCAGGCTATTTTTATTAGTTCTGTTTGTATTTTTTCAGTGTGTCCTTTTCCTATAAACATAAGTTGCTAATAAGTGAGAAAAAGCCTATGGAAAGTAGAACGAATGACAAAAGTAGAATGTTTGAAGAACCAAGAGTATAACTTCAGGAGGTTCATTTTACTATTTATTCATGTCTTCATCACACATTGGATCCTTCAGTCTTTTGCCCTTTAAACTCTTATGTATTTCTTACAGGCAGACTCTGATTAGCCTCTGCAATTACTTGATGCTATTCTGAAAAATGTAAATGAATGTTAACCTGCTAATATTGAATTTTCTTTCTTCTGTTCTTACTTTAGTTTATTTTCTTGTCCCACTGAAGATCTTATAATCCAGGATGGTTTGTAGCACAGAAGAGCCATTAACCGCTTGCTGCCTGCACTGCAGGCAGAAAAACTTAACAAGACATGAAAGACCTTTGTCATCCAGTACATTATGGGGAAAAAAATAGCCTTTAAATCAACAGCACTTACATGCAGCCCTTCTTACTTTTTGGCTGCATTTCATAAGTATCAGACAGGTAATTTCAAAGTTAACAGATCTGCAGTTTTGTATAATCCACAGCTGCTCAGACATTCTCTTTCCTGCATGTTTCATACACTGCTGATGACTTTCATGCATTCATGTTTGTATAAACCAAATATTATATGATTCATTATGTTACATAGTGGTATATATGGAAATCTAAGTCGGGGTGGGGGTGTTACATATATGACTTGAAACATGTTAACAAAAAAACGAAGACTGAACCCTACTTTCCTTGAGAATGGAAGGAGGAATAGGTGAAAGAACGTCTGCTTGGTTCAAATCTTGTGCAAGGTCTAGCCAAGAAAATAGAATATGACATCTCATATCCCAATTTCACACTGGTAAAATGGAGGACAAAAGACTGTTAAAAAAAACCAGATATACTTCCAGGACACTGAAAATGAATCTGTACATGAAAACAGATTACGGTTGCCATCTGGAACTATTTCAGTAGATATTTTAGTCAGTGTCTTACATGACTGTGTAGATCCACTGTGTTGGATCAGACTGGGAATCCAGACTGTAAGTGAACACTCAGGTCCTTTTAATCTCTGAGTATGGAAAATATTTGCAGGCTGAGGGATTAAGCCACGAATATCACTTTTGGACAATCTTTTTCATTACATTATTTAAACATGAAGATGGCCAAAAAGAAACACTTTTCAAGTAAACATAATTTCCACATTCTTTGACTATTTTTTTCACAAATCACTAACAAAATTCAAGATGTCAGTAACAAGAAAAGGTATGTTTTTGAAAAATTTCAAATTTTCTGCTGAAAATAATTTATTTTCTTTAAATTAAAAATTTAACATTTTTTTTTCCTGTCAGTTTGACACAAAGCTGAATCAGAAACACAAGGTTTGGTTCTAAAATGTCACTTCAGATAATACCAAAAAAATTAGATGTCCAGCAAAAGGACATTTTTCTTTTGCAGTAGGTGCTGATAATATATCTTTTAATGTAACAGCCATCCAACTACAGTGATCAAAACCTGATCCTGTCTGATCCTGCAATTATTTATGAGGGCAAGTCATCTCACTGATACAGGTAGTCGCACTGTTATGATTAAAGTTCCTCATGTATAGCATTGTTTCTAGATGGAGGGATTAAAGAGAAATTTTAAAAAATATTTTGCACATGGCCACATGAAGAGTTTAAAAAGCTATAATTCACACTAGACTGTTTTTCTGGGAAACGAGAAAGGCCTGCCTTTTCTTTCATGTTTTTCCAAACTCATCAGGGTCTCTGCTTAGCGTAAAGAAAAAAGAAATAAAATCACATGAGACATTAGGGGTAAGTTCACTAGTCCAATATAATTGTTTCTGTGGATTAACTGAGGCTGGAAGGCTGTATTTTTCTATAAATTATTGTGGTTGCATCCATTGCAATGAGAATCAGTATCGGTTTTAAATTAAAATATTACATTTGGTTTAAAGCAACCATAAACATCTTCATTAGTACCTCACCAGAGTCTGTGATTATTTGAAATGGCACAAAAGTACAGAGAGATTGCTAAAGGGCAAGACTGGTTGTGGGAATATTGTTTTCACACATCCATCAATCATTGTCTTACTTCAAGCTTGGGAACAAATAAAGATGAAAAAGCTCACAAATGATGGCATTCATATTTGTTACAGAATTCTTTTTATTTATGATTGTTGGAGCAATAATACAGAAAAGTTCTCTTTTGTGTGAGTGCTGTGCTTTATGCAACACAAAATAGAAACTTCTTATTGTATATAACCTGAAGTGATTTACTAGAATTCTCATTTTGAGCACACAAGTAAAAATATGCAAGACAATTCAACTTTATGACATCATTAAGACAAGTATCTCACAATCCTCAGCCAGTGCAGCCATAACTATCATTTGAAATGTCACATTCAGAATTTCAAGTTAACAGCCACAATTATTTTGTGGGTTATATTCTGCCTCCTACCTTTTACTGGAATGGTCTTTTATCTCCACAGTATGGAGCTACTTAATGGAGCTACTTGTTTAGCAAAGTACTAAAATGATTAAATGTGAGATATTCCAAAGACTGTTATAAGGCTGATCACCTTGAATGTATTTGGGTGTGTGGGGGGGTAATAATGACAGTTGTTAAATTATTTTGGTCAATGAACAGAAACACTTTTGATGCAGACCTTAAATTAGACTGAAGAGCCTCTTAGGGGAGCCAAATGACTTCTGCTGGTTGTAAGAAAAGAAGGCACTGAAAAGGGCTGGAAAAGTGAAAGGTGAATGACTAGAGGAGGAAGGGATCTGTGGCATATATGGAGTTCTTACACTGGAATTATAAACCCCAGTTAAGGCAAAAGGGAGAGTTTTAAGTGGATGACACTTAGTTTTGGGCTGTCTAAAATGGCTTCTATTTGGATCCAAGTGTTTCTTTGTGATATTTAGAACTAGTGGTAGAGCTAATTGCACCAGCTGGGGTAACATTCAGCTCATTTTGGTCCTGGTGACTCAGTTAGGGAGGGTTAAAACATAATGGTGTATGAGAACTATAATACAGAGATTATAGTATGCAGATTTGCAGACCATTAGTGTTGTGAAGGATTAAAAGTCAAGAGAAAGCAATTAAAATTAAGTGAATGAAAAAGAAGCTGGAGCTCAGAAGAAAGGCACGTGTCTTGAGGATGTACTTCAAAGCAAAATTTTTTTCCAAACAGAACATGTATGCATCTAGCATTTTTTTAGGATGGCTGAAGCCCCTAGTCCACATAAAAATGGCAAAGCAATTTGCATTTGTGTGAGGTTTTATCAGATTTGCAGAAGCTAAACTTTTTTTTTTTTTTAATTTATACATATGTATATTTATGTCAGTAAGACACTATGCCAAAAGATAGCTGACTTTAACCAATCTATGGGGTGGGTAGTGTTTTCCTACTACTAGGGAATGTTTCTGATGACTAGGATTGATCACAGCCTCTTGGGTTACTTTCTGTGCATTGTACTTATATGATTTATTGAAGCTTTTGAAGAAGTTAAGTTACCCTAGAAAAGAGTTGTGGTGAAATTATAATAAGCCTTGTCCTTGATTTTTCATATGCTTTTTCAGTTCCTTTGGTCATTCCTCATTGAAAGCCTGTAGGCCATTGAGCTCTTCTTCCCCTGTCTGCTCTAGCATGATTATGACCTTAAGCAGGCAGAAATCCCCTTGCATTCTTATAAAAAGCACCAGCCCCTCAATACTTACTGGGCAGTACATAGAGAGAGAACTTGGGAAACACAGACTCTTGTAATTCTGAGTTGGTAACTTGTAACTAAGTCTGAAGTCCAACAAGAAAAAACTTCCATAGGATGCTGGAATACAGAGGCATCTGATTAATGCTCCATGCCTAGAAATATCAAGAGCTGCTCCTTGTGTTCTTCTGTCCCCATTGGCCTCTTTTGAGGAAGCCACAAACATCAACAGAGGAAGATTCTCTTGATCGTGCCATGATATGAATAGCACTAGAAAAACTGAAACTTCGCCTGGCTCTGGTATAGACCACTTTGACAGAGAGATATAGCAATTATCCAGTGAAACTTCAGAATGGTGTTTAAGAACCATCTGAAAGTTCATTAGATACTTGGTTGGGTTTGCATCTATCTTCTGTATGTGCAGGAGGAAAGGAAATCTCTGCTGTCAGAAGCACCAAACAGCAGGTCGCTTCACCTCTTGCCCGTATTTCCTATGTGGTAATGACTACTCTTTCCTTCTAACTTGCTAATATCACTGTTTACAAGTCTGATCTTCCTGTTGAAATAATGTAACTGTGGTTGCTGTCTGATTATTTTGTATTCATACTTTTCTTTATAAGGCATCTAAGGGTCCAAGCTCAGGTTTTTCTGCTTCTGTATGCCCCAATGGAACCAAAAGTTATTTCCTTTTCTAATATCAGTTATTCATCCTTTGTGTAGACGATTTGGCAGCCCAGCTGATATTGGCCTAATGTTGTCATTTATGCTTTTTTAAGTCACTAAATTCAGGTTTTGTGTTTCAGAATAATTAGGTTGTGCAGTAAAAACAAAATGCAGAAGTGCGACATAACTTCAATAGTAATTTTTAGAAAACTCTCCAAATTACATCCTCCGTATAACCTGGCAGGGTATTAAAATTGCTCGGTTTCAAAGTGTATTAGTTCATTTCAGTAGGGCAAAGGTTGCTTATGCTTTCAGGGAGACTACCAAACAATTTGGAAAGATTTAGATAATTAGCAGAACCAAAAGTGAAAATCCTACCTACTAAATGTAGAAGCTATTAAGGAGACAGATGGATAAACAAAGCTGTTTTTCTCTTTGGCTTTGGGTTCAGATATTAAGGGTAGAAAAATCAACATAATCCTTTCATTTGCTCCAAATTCTAGGTCAATATTCAAAGCTGTGTGTGGGCAGTGCAAGAGTTTGGAAAATTTAGCTTTTGCTTTGGACACACACACCATCTGGATTCTTAATTGTAGCTGCATACACAGGCTACCAGGACAGCTGTTAGGATAGGTAATGGGTTGTGACTCCTGCAGTGCCTCTCTCTTCACCCTGTCTTCCTCCTTCCTATCCCTTTCACATCTCAGACCCTCAGCTCTAGAACAGAAGCAGAAAAGAACCCCAATGTCTGTTTAGTTGCTCGACATTACATCAGCAGATTACACTCACTGGTAATAAGCCAGTGATCATAAAATTAAACACTGCTTGCCTGAATGGGGAGAATTAAGCCTGGAAAAGCAGTGTTGGAACAACACTACAGTAAAACTACACAGTTTGGGGTTCTCTGTGGTTCCTTGGTTGACATAAGCTATTGTAGCTGCAAGTTACCATCCACATATACAGCGTCCTTGGAAGGAAGGTCTACTATGTGAATTGACCACTGTGGTCTCATTTTCCCCATTCTTCATCCAGTTTGTCTCAATGCATGCTATTTGGACTCAACCAGGTCTTATGCTGGTTTTCTGTTGTTTCTTGCATCTCCATCCAGAAATGCAACTGTTCCTGTCATTCTCCTTGAACTCTACTTCTTTGAAAATCCCTTTGTATTCCAAGCACACACTAACATTCAGCTAGCGCAAACAAACGTCTAATTTGCAAGTCTTCACAAAATGTAAGTGTGCGGTATGTTGGTGGAATACCTGGAAAAGGACATTTCAAACTTAGTCATGTACCTCAATAGAAGAACATAATCACTACTTCCTAACCTTATGTGTAAAATTGAAAGGCTGGAAAAATTAATTGTTCTGTTGCTTCCGCAGCACTGTGGAAAAGCTCTTTACATTTTTTAAATTAAATTAATCCCAAAGCAGTAACTAAACATGTTATATGTTCAAAATATGAAAAATATTCCCTGTGCCTCATACACAGACTTCTGGATTGATTTATGTATACATTAAATACTCAGCTTTGATATTACTAGCTAGTTCTACATTTTATGCATGCTCAATGTTTCCTTAATTTCCTCAAAATTTATATGAAATATTAATATGTGGATTGGGAGAGTTTAGTTCGTTAACTATAAAATAAGAGTTGGCATTCATTATTTAGTAGTTAAATTCTGCCTTCCAGGTTTTGTGTTCTTTGCTGTTCTAATTATTCTTTTCCTAATGGAAGTAATTATACAGTGGTATAACACCAGGTCAAAAAATATCTCCCCAATATTTAAAAAGAAACTTAAGTATCTTTATTTAGAAGTCAGAAGGTGATGCCATTGTATAATGGTTGTTGAACCCTGTGGAGGTGGAAAGGAAACAATATGCTTTTTGAATCTTACATCTTTACTTGTCTAATTTTCAATTAGGGTGGATATTCATGGTGACAATTGCAAAAGTAATACATAGCTGTAGTATTAAGTTCACCTGAATGAAGTATGTAAACAAGCTACTTCCTTTACTATGACCCAGTCTTGCTATTCTTGCTCACAATGTAAGTCATGTATTTCTAGAGTAATACTTCCAAGCTTGTGGGAGTACTTCTGCATGAAGATTGTTCTTAATGGATTGCATAAATTATTGCAGCTCCAGTGAAGCCAAGAGAATCACAGGGAATATATTGGCCTATCAAATACAAAATAAGACCTACTGAAAACAAAATGAACTAATTTTCAGGATGAAGGACCTGATCCTACAGAAATTTGTTATTTTCTTAAAAAAAATGGTTTAGATATTTACAATGCAGCATCTACACCTGAGTTAGTCATGTCAGAATTTCCTCATACTCAAGGGAGAATCAAACAATTTTAGAGCATACTTCTTATCCTATTATTATCTACTTGGAGGTGTAAGGAATCACACCTTAACATAGCAGTTTTTATCTGCTGAGGAAAACTGAGGTGACTAACTCAGGTACACATGCCTACATTAGGAAATCCTAATCCCCTTGTTTTGATGGATCCTATCCTAGCTCCTGAAATTATCACTGTACAAAAGAATAAACCAACCGAAATAATAAAACAAATATATCAAAGTCCTGAGTGCAGCAAGCTACTTCTATAGCTTCTATCATCTGTGCGATATTGTCAACAAGTAATGAATGTGAAAGTAGCAGAAACAAAAACGAAATAGCTGCCGGAGCATTTGTTGAAACAGATCTCTCAAATTCTCTTTCCCCTACTCTTTGTGCTATAAGAAATTAAAGTATGAGGGAAATGACCAAAACTTAATAGAAAATGTCTTAAACACTGATTTGGAAATTTCCATAAGATTTTGAAAGACAAGCTGTTTTTTCTTTTTTTTTTGCTTTCTTTTTCTTTTCCTCTTTTAGGTAGTGTCTGATTTGTACTAATATCTTCTGTATCTGATCTGCTACTCATTAAATTGTAGTGGCTTTTCCTGAAGCTTTGTGGCTTGGGAGTCTCGCTGGGAATTTAGTTACAAGACACGGCAGAAGCAGACTGAGGTTGTTTGTCTCCTGATTCTCTCACTACCTTGTCTGTCCTCCCTCTATTAAAGAACTCATTTTTCAGGTATAGGCTTTTTTTCCATGAGGATCCTTCTTTATATTCAATTTACTATTCAAGATTCTCCTTCTCGTTCTTCATTCTGTGAACATATTGATAAAATGTAAGGTAACGTGCTGACAGCAACACAAAAAGTGTGATTTATCATTCATGCTTCACTCTTTAGCATCTTCACTAACACAGAACTGTTGGTATGCTCCCAAAGATGAAAAAGGGAAAAAATAAAATAACTGTCTTAAAGAGACGAGGGGAGGGAAACGAAGGCCGATGACAGCTGTTCTTTCAGGCACTGACACGGGAGCTCACAGGATAAGAGCAAAGGCATTGCAGAATGTTCCTGGGGAAGCATCACACCATCTCATATCACCTAAATGTCTCCTTTATTTGATACTAATAACACTATGCTGTGGTCAACTATATAATAAAAATGCCATCAGCAGCAACGGAGTTACTCATGCATGACTGACTAATTCCTCCAGTGTCAACAAATAGAGTTTTTAATACCCTGTGGCACAAAAAGGTTAGTTCTACTGTCACTTCATCAGTGGAAAGAAGTGCATCTTGTCTTTCATGGGTCAGTATGATCCCGCACCTGATTACTCATATAAATCATAAACTGCAGATGTGTTATTATGTCAGTGATAAATAGTATAAAAACCTGTCTGTTTTCAACAGGTGATTTGCTCTGACTCCTTCAAAAAAAAAATGAGCAGAAATATTAAACTGAGTCTTACATTTATTGAGGCAATATACTACTATGTGATTTAAAAATTTATTACTGAGTTAGTCGCTATTTCACAAGCCTCAAATGCAACAAACTATTCCAATTCCTACACAGATGCACAACACAGAGTCACCATCAGACCTGTGGTGCACAACAAAACTGGAAAGCTCTTCAGCTAAATGATATTTAGGCTTTTTGGATACTTAAACTGCCTCATTTAAAATAATTATAAATTAGCAACATTTTATGGTTTGAAAGAGGAGGATGGTAGCAGTACGTCTTTCAATTATGCCTTTATGACCATAGCAAGTGGACTGTGTGAATCACATCTACAGCTATTAAGGTGCCTTTGTTATAACCTCAGGCCTTTCTCTTATCCTAGATGGACTTCATAAAATGATGGTTCCCACCTTTGGGATTTATTAAGCAGATATGTTGTCCTTCACAGTTCTGACAAAGGTCAACCTCAGAATGTTGCTGTTCACTACAAGCAATTACCAGAAAATACTAGTATTGGAAATGCTTGATATCTTAAACCTCAAGATAATGGTGCTGGGACTTTCCAGCTCCAGAGCAGGCTGAATCTAAATTCTATACATCTGACTCCAGAAATGTGTTGAGCGGCTGCCATCTCTTTTAATACAGCCAAAGTGTTCTATTTTTAACAATGGGCTAATTTAATCAGCATAGCTGGAATTTTGGCTATGACAGGGGAAAGGACTGTTATTATCTCATTTATTTAAGTTGCCCCATTTTTCCAATGTAAATGCAGTTGCTGAGCAGAAAAATCCTTGCAAAAATTGTCAAATCTTGTTACTGTTTTGGGTCTAGTTGGAAATCTGGTGCATGGCACATCATTTGGAATACAAAGAATAAAGGGCAATGCACTCCAGTGACATAACAATAGCAACTTTAGAATAATTGAATTGCAACATGTTATATGCCACCTTGTGACCTCGGGATCTGTGAATAGCCGCATAAAGATGCGAAGAAGTGAAGAGGAATAACAACACTGCTTCTAATAATGGTGAAAGAAAAAATGCTAGTCCACTAAAGTACTGATCCCAGAGTTGCACAGCTGTTATTAAATTATGAGGAATATTCTAGGCCTTGAATATTCTATGCCTGTGAAAGCCTGGCTTATTTGAGTTACTGCGCTTAAGAATACATGCACAGGGACAGGAAGGAATCCTCCCCTCTTCTGAACTACATTAAAACAAACAAACAAACAAACTCCAAACTAACTTTTCTAACTTATTTTTTCAATTATTTCTACTTGGAATTAGTTGTCTCACCTAAACCACAGTAGCAGTTGACAAGTCCATATATTTCTCTTAAGGCTAAGGATAACTGAAGGATGTCTGAGCCTCCTTCTCAGTCTCTCACAACTCAGTCCAGCTGTAGCTTTTTCACTCCAAGTACAATACCTTTAGCAAACTTACCTGGAATAGATCTAAGCGTTGATCAGAAAGATGAAAAAAACCCAAGAAGCAAGGGAATTTTATTCCTTATTCTACCATATTCTCCAACTGAACTTTGGGAACCACAGTGTACTCTTAACAGCCATTGAGCAAAGTACTAAATATGGGTCTTTATATTACTTCTTGCATAGGCACTAAACTTGGAGTGAAATCAGAAAATAAGCTTAGTTTGCTTCTGAACTAAGAACAAATTTGATGCACCACCCCTGATTTAGCTACAGCTAGGCTCATGCAAAACTGATGTGCAAGTAGTAAGAAAATTATAAGAATAATTTGAAAATATCAGTGCAATATGTGTCTATCCAGGCAGGAGCTTGCTGCAGCACATATAATTATATCTTTATATTTCATGTAGAATTTTCTGTGAGCACTTATCACATATGAGTTCTCTCTTTCCACTTATGACAGTTGGAAACTCTAGTGCATCAGAAATCTGATGAGCATCAATTCCAAATTGCTTCTAAGTTGTGCTGTGAATCAATTAATATTTTCTGTTCTGACATAAATTCAAAGGCTGCAGTTGTCAGAAGCATATACTGGTATAATTGTAGAATATGCAATATCTATTGATGAATATTCTGAGAGAAATATAGAGATAATTATATACAACTATACTTATAATGAAACAAAATCAATGTCATTTTCTACTGATCTTCACAGAGGCATAAAATAGATTCAATGCTAATAGTTCTGTTAATTGCATATATCCTTATGCATATTTATAAATACAAGATAACCAGACTGCCTCAGAATAAAAAGAAGCACAACTCTCAGTAGGACACTGACTAGCTAAAGCCATTAGAAAAATAAAAGTTAGTTTATAAAGAAAACAAGAAAAGAACACTACAGAAAGCTGTACATGAAAAAAATGGTCTCATTTTTAAGAACACATTTTCGTAATAATTCAAATGCTTTCTTTTAATGGGTTTAAAATGCATATTGTCCTATTATATTTTTAATGTTTGGAAAAAGAAAGACAATAAGAAATTTTTTATTTAAGCATCTTCAATTGCATGAACTCCTTGTTTCATGTAACAGGCAGATCTTTATAAACTGGAGAAATCCAAAAATATCCAAACATGATTTGAAAGGTTTTAGGAATAATTAATATTTTCTGAATGTCAAAGGTGACTAAAAGTTTGCTTGGAGAATTCCCTTAGGAACAGTTATTTTACTTTAAATATTTAATAATTTCTCCTTTTTCTATTTCCCCTCCCTCCTTCCCATATATGCTTTGTTGCCAGGTCATGGAGTTTCTTCTCTATCTCTTTTCCTCCCCTAACATTGTGAGTCTACCTTCATCCTACCCCTCATTACCCTTTCCTGCACCAGGAACCATACTAAGCCCAAGACTCCTATATTTAGTGTTTCCTCCAGCTGTTGACCTGGGACCTTCAGCTCCATTTCCTCTCCTGGATGAAATGTCAGCCCACACTTTCTCTTGTCAGGAGGGGTGAGAGGGGGAGGCCAGTGTGGTGGTGGAGCAGACTGCTGTTGTTCCCACCATGGGATAGGACTGGTGAGCAGCAACCATGGAGTTGCCTGGGAAAAGGTGGTACCCAGCCACAGGTGCCCTGGTGTCTGTATCAGTGACAGTGGCCACCAAACCTGCAGTCCAAGATCTCCAAATCTTGTATGTATGCAAAGCTCCCATGCCAGAACTGTTTCACATTGCGATCAAGCCCTGGTGCCACGTAACAGTTCCTGATGTTTCACCTTGTATCTACAGCTGCCCATGGGGTTCCCATGCTTCTTGCTCTAAGCTTGCATGAAGGTCTTTGTAGCGCTTGGGCATGAGAAGACTTCATCGTGTCACTCACACATGGTATCTCTAAAACTGTAACAAGTGTCATCATCTTACTTCAATATTTGATATAAAATATTACTGTTGTTATCACTCCAAATATAAATATGATTTCTTGAATTATTTTGTAATAAATTATAAATGTGAAGAGAAATCTCCAGGGTGAATGTTGCAGAACCAAATAGTAAAACTGGAATGCCTGTCTTGCAGATCTTGGGAAGACAAACATCTGAGAGTTGATCCATGAGGCCCTCTGCTTGTAGCACCCTCACCAGAAAAGCAGTAAGGGAAACAGTTTTTAGAATGAGCACACCTGTGAACAGAAACAGCTCGAGTAAAAGAAAGTAGCCAGGTTGAGGGTGAGACATTGTGGAAGGACTTGTCAGAAAGGAGTCAGAGCTCTTTACAGAGCCAACTGACACCTTGAGAAGAGGACAGTAAGGGTGAGTAATATCGCTTAAGAGTCAACATAGTTTCTATAAAGAGAAGCCATGACTCACAAATCTGTCTGAGTTCTTTGAAGGAGGCAACCAGTGCTAGGATAGCATATCAGTAGTCAATATCCTGGCCTGAATTTAATTAAATTAAAATGAAATTAAATGATGCATTTTGTGTTTTAAAAAATGTTCTATCATGGATAAGAAGTGAGGTTTGTTTGTTTGTTTGTTTTTAAGATTAATTAGTGATTGAAAGAAAAATAGAAACTTCATTCCAAACACTGAGTTGAATGAGAGAAAACCCAACTGAATATTTATGTCACTGGAAATTATTGAGTGAAACCTAAAAATTGCTATAGCTTACTCATGACTGCCTCAATGTTTATAGAAAATGGATAGCTGTTGGCAGAGTGGCTGAAGAGGAAAATCAAATCTGTGTGAAAAAGAGAAGTGGCTTATCTTTGGCAGGGGAGAATGAGCTTAGACCATTTAATGTAGACGTTATATCATATAGCTACAAAGTGCCAATGTTTAGGAATAGTCTGAGTAGCCAAGATGTGGTCACTTGGAAAGTATCTTCAAAGATTTTACTTTTTCTCTACCGAGTTATCTAAGTCTTCATTGCATAAATTATCTCTTGAATACTTTCAGTGAGTTAAATTTCACCATTTTATGATAATTTAGGAGTTCCTACACATTTGCTCTGTTGAATCCTGTATCTTGGGATTGTTCTTGACTCCATTTTGTATATTTTGTCATATATTTCCTGCACTGCAGAACACTATTAACACTTAACTCTAGTATATTTGGAGAAAGAAAACAAATGAATGAGTATCACAGCTGAAAGGAAACAAGAAAAGAAGTTGAACTGACATATTCTGGTTAAGATTACCTGCAATTTTGCCTGGGAGGAATATGGTAAAGTATTCCCCTCCCTGGGAGCTCAACGTATCAGCATAAGGATTGCTGCTGCCCATTGTAGCTGGAGCCTCAAGGAATTTGAGGACTTAAATCTTTATTCTGCTAATTGCTGAGAATTTCCTGATTTCTTTTTTCTTCCATCTTTTTTCCACTCTGGTTTCCATTGCTTGGGATGAAGCAGTACAAGCACTTTGTGGGATTTGGCTTTGTTCTCTTTCAATAGTGGAGCAACAATATTTCAAGAGCTATTGGCGTTGTACCCTGCTTCTCTGGCTTTGGCAACCCAGCGCTATGAGACATTTCCTTAATTACTTCCTTAATGCACGCTGGTGTGAACAGCCTGCACCTGTAGAATATATGGTTGATGTTGTCAGGCTTCATTCTGACTGCACAGAAGAAAAATTTATATCCCATCCAGTTTGGTATTGCCATGGATTGGCGTACATGATGCAGACCTTTTTAAGGTATTGACAATTTTCAATGTGATATTTCAGCAAATTTCCAGCACTAGTGATTTATGCAGTTAACTTTATAGACTGCAGTTTTATAGAAGAAGTGTTAAATTAAGTCTTCATCATAAATTGGTGGCTTTCCTTCTGCTTTTACAAGTGAAAAATTTGAAACCAATACTGCAACTAAACAAAATTGTCATTTTATTAAACCTAGCTTATGATTCAATAATTCTGTTGACTGCTATTCTCATTTAGATATCAATCTTCTGCATGTTTTTTTAAGAAGTATACGAAGTCTCAGACTGTGGTAATAAGGAAGAAAGTCAGGCTTACAAAGCTTCAACTTGCACACAGCCAGGGCAGTGATTTAACCTAGTGAAAGATATAATCAAAGCTTGCAGAAATAGCCTATTTTAGAAAATAGTCGTGTAATGAAAGTTGCCCCATAATACTACTATCCAAACAGCTACAATGCTGCGGTAGGTTGACCGTGTCTGGCTGCCAGCTGCCCACTCTGCTGCCTCCTCACTCTTCCTCAACAGGACAGGGGGAAAAAATAAGTAAAAGCTCAGGTCAAGATAAAGACAAGGAGGTCACTTACCAATCATCATCATGGGCAAAACAGCGTTAACATGGGGAAAATTAGTTTAATTCTTTGCCAATTAAAATAGAATTAGATAGTGAGAAACAAAGGAAAATTAACACAACACCTTCCCCCACTCCCTTTTTTTTTTTCCAGGGTCAACTTCACTCCATCATCCCCAGTTCCTCTTATTCCTTCCTCAACCTGAGCGGCATGGGGGGATGGATAATGGGGGTTGTGGTCTTGCCATAACAGCATCTCTCTGCCACTCTTTCCTCCTCACACTTTTCCCCTGCCCCAACATGGGCTGGACTTCCTACAGGCTGCAGTCTTTCAGGATAAGCCTGCTCCTGCACGGGCTCTCCACAGGCCACAGTTCCTTCAAGGCACGTCCACCTGCTCCAGCAGGTAAAAAAATACAATATATATTTTATTAGGCAAAAAAATATATTTGGAAACACGGATTCGTGCTCTTTTTTATGTCACTGATATTCACAAGTAGCATTTGACCTTTAGGAACCAGGAAAGGTTTTCATCTTCTTTGGAGTAACCAGATCTAACCCTTTTATAACCTCATTTTTCTGTTGATACTGTTCTGGAAGATGAGGTATCTGTTTGGAATTATGTTGGGGGGAAAAAAAAAAAGTCTTTTCTTGATGTTAGGATTAATTTTTGTCAAGATGAGTCTTATGACAGTTTTCTGTAATATGCCTTAGCTCATTTTTTTCATACCTGTGGATATTTTGAAGCTTTATTTTTTTTCTTGATGATGCACAAGGAACTAAGCTACACAGAGAATTATCTCACTTTAAGCTTTACCAACTTGAATCTCTGTAATGAACCTTTTCACCATGTACAAAAGGAAATGGGAGTTTATATAAAACTGTAAAATCATGAGGCAAAATGACTACCTTAGAAGACCAAGAATCTTTTAAGACTGGAAAAATAAACTGTATAGAAATAAATTTTTACTACAGCTTCAGGAATATTGTTATTTTAATTTCATGTTGATTTCTTGACAGAGTGCATTTGAAATATAACAACCCACGAAACACCATCTCATCAAGGTAAGTCCCACTAACACTTCATTAGGACTATTTGGTGTAGCTAGTGTTCCTGACCATGTAGTGTGAAAGAGCTGTGACCCGTTATCTTTCCCTATTTACTTTCTGTCTACTTCCAGCTCTAACAGTAACTAGTGAAACACAAGGATGTACAAGCTAAAGGAAAACATGATGCTTACAAAGAAGATGGCAGAAGGGAAAGCAACTTGGGACTTGTGTTTAAATCTTTGTTGTTAAGACTTATCTTCTCCAGCTGAACTGTAAGAATTTTTATGCACTGATTTTGTGGGCATTTGAATTTGTGTTTTTAAGCTTGAGGTTGTTGGCTTTTTGTTGTTGTTGTTGTTTTTGTTTTGGGTTGTTTTTTTTTTCCCCCTGCAGGAAGGTTAAACTTGTATGTTCTTAAGACTGGATCTTGTGCTCCTAAAAAGAAAAAAAAATACAAAGAACAAGATAATTAGCATTTTTTGGCTCCCTCTAATAAAGTCCATAGTTTTATGCTGTCTGTGAGATAGCAGTACTGAATGAAGTTTCATGTTATGCTGAACCTACTAGTGTCTAATGTTTTAATAATATTTAGGTTCATGAGATAAAAGTTTTCAGTGGTCTGCTAATAAACACTGGAACAAGCAAACAAGTTGCGTCAGGGTGCAATTTTTTTGCTATAGGATGCAGAAGCAGGAAGAAACTTTCAACCAGGAGAACAGCTTCTTCCTGTGGGGAACAAAAACCCAAAAGCCAACCACGAAACCCCCCCAAGCCCACATACAACACCCCATTAGGGAATAAAAAAGAGCAAGAATTGATTGTGATTACAAAGCTAAGAAAAAGGAAGGAAAAAGCAAAGAGCAGCTAGGGAGAAATCATACAAAATCCATTCTTTTGGCAGGGGGGTGAGAAAACCCAAAACCAAACCAACCACCTTCTTTATAATATTCAGGAGAGGAAGACCACTTCCTATTCATGTGATCAAGCCTCTGGAGTAAAAACTTGATGGAAAATCTTCTACCTGATGATATTTCACAAGTCTCCTCCTAATCCAGTGGGTAGGATAGTAAATGTATGACACAAATTACATATGTGCAAGGAGTTCAAGAATAAGTTTTACAAACCTTATTCCCTGCAGGTACAGTAGTTAAAATGAGGCTCTTCTTGCTTCCATAGAAAGTCCATGGAAGAGAAATATATAATTTTTTTTTACTGATAATCCAGAATTCAAATTGCTTTTTCCTGAAAGGCAAATGGATTAAGATTAAACCCTAATTTCAAAAAGAAAAATCCACTGTCAATATTATTTTGGATTTCTGAGGTATGTAGCTAATAACCAAAGCCCTTATTTATTTACTACTTTGATTCTCAAACAGAAGTTCAGAACTTTTCTTGTTTTCCCATGTCTGGTTTCAGAAGACTTACTATTTAATCTGGGACTCCCAGCTAAAATCCAGTCACTACCCACCCAAATGATACATGTAATTTTTTGAGTGTGGGAGATAATTTTCACTTTTGCAACTGAAAGTGTTTTAGAGCAATGATGCCTGGTGTTAAGCAGTTGCTGTATTCTATTCTAGAAAGGATTGCTTTCAGACGTAATTGAAGTGATTCCTGTACATGCACCACTTATGTATCCTCAAAGTATTTTACATAATAATGAGACAATATTCAGCCAGTGACTGAATAAGGAGCCAGTGTCTTTTATTTCTTTACTGAATCTGAACATTAGAAGTTTGAGCTATTTCAGGATTTTGGGCCAATTTTAGTAGCAGTTCTCTGAAGAGTGAGAGGGGCCCTACCGCATCTGCTGTTACTACAAACCTAACTCAGCTCAGAAAGATCCTATACTTCCTTAGCAACTAGCCAAATATGCCAGTCTGCTGTCTTTTCCCCATCTTCCCCCAAAGTCTTGAATATTTGCTTTTAATACTGGTATTGCATGCCAGTTTTTCACTTGCACAGTTGTATTAGGTTTGTATCTATTTGTTATGACTTAAATATTTAGATTTTTTTCCTTTTAAAATAAGCAATTAAAAGATAAACACTATTAGCCTCATGAAGTACTTAAATCTTTTTCAAGCTTGATCTTAACTTGAGCATCAATTTTACTTCAGCACTTGAGAAGCTGGCTTTGTTATAGAAGTTCAATGAAAAGAAGAACAATAACATTTTTAAAGCACTATTCAGATGAACAGCAGTTCCTAAGCTGTTTCTAAAATGATTTTACTCAAGCGATTTTGATTTTGTGGATGCTTAGTACTGATGTTTTTAGCACAAAAATTACTTATCTTGGGAGGTTTGGAAATCATACTGTTTCACTGACAATATATAGAGAAATAGACAGCAGGGGAAAAGTAGTGTATTATGACAGCTAGGCAGTTAGGCTGCAGGTTATAGGGTAAAATAGGGAATTGAAAATCAGAAAAAAGAAAAAAAACAAAAAACAGAAAAAAAAAAAGAAACCAAAGAAACCAAAGAAAAGCACAGACAGGTGGGTGGAAAAAATGCTAGAGGGAACAGAAACTGCTGCAAGCAAGATTTACCATAATCATTCACGGAAGGTTTGCAAAAGGATATTACAGCTACCTGGGAGACCAGAGCCTAGGGCCATTTTGGCACACAAACTAGAGAGAAACTGTAATGCAGTAATACATTGTTTCAGGATCCAATCATAATAGAAGTGTTTGGATGGCAGAAGGCGGCAAAAATGGTCAAAATGTGAAAATCAACTGATTTTCTTTAAGTAAATAATACTGATGTAATGACACTGTCAGGCGTTTTTGTCTTCCACAGACAGTATGAGGACTGTCATATCCACCCCAAAAAAAGTAAATATCTTGCAGACTGAAGGTGAACATTCTTTATGTTAGTTTAATCTTGGAGATTTGCACTGGCTGAAAATAAGCAAACACTGGCATCAAGAACAATTCCTGTCACAGTAAGGTGGTCCCACTCCATGGGCTCTGACAATAAAGCACCTTTGTGAACATAAATCTCCTGCTTTTAACAACTCTTCACAACTGAAGGTTAGTAATGCAACACATATCTTCATTGTTTCAATTGTAGGAAATGTATTTTTTCCTCATCTGTCAATGGCAGCTTCACTGTGGCTACTACTGATGGTTGCTGACATGTCTTGCAAATCTTGTGACTTTGCTTATGAGGTTTTCCATAATCTTGTCTTTTTTTAATATATATATATCGGAAGGAACTGGGGAAATATACTTTAATGGTAACGTGTTCTTTTTATACTGGTTTTAGTGTTGAAAAACTATGACAAGAGGGAATGTAGACATGCTAGCCACTCTGTCACCTGACATGACTTTATTTAAAAGGGGTCTCAAGTGCTGATGCAGCAGATCTGTGATTGTAAGCACCTAAGAGTTAGGCATCGCAGCACTCGGGTACAAGGTCTCCTCTGTAGAGCAACAGCTTGATAACCTCCTTAAGCTGTGAAAGTGGGCTGATATAAAAAGGGGTGGACCTGCCTGTCTTCTCCTTCCCTGCCTGTGAGGCGTTCCAGCCTCACCTCTGTGTCAGCATTAATTATGCAGTGAATTAGATCACCTTGCCAACCTGACCGTGTATTCGCTCTCTTTTGCTGTAGCTGTTTGCCAGATCAGTTTCTTGAACCAGTTTACCACACAGCTGCCTGGTTGCAAGGGACGGGGAAGGGAACACACCTTCCACCAGAGCAAAGGAGAGGGGTAGCAGCCTGGGCTAAAACCATCTTACAGTGTCCTGGAGCCACAGCCACTGTAGCGGGAGCACTCCTCTGCCTGACCCTGGCCATAGTATGTGCCTGAGGAATGTACTACAGGTTGTCTCCAACACTGAGAACTGGAACTATGAAGCTTCCTAAACCACCTGTTAAGTTTGTGTCCGAGAGCACCCANGGGGTTGGAACTTGATGATCTTCAAGGTCCTTTCCAACCTAAACCATTCTATGATTCTATGATGATTCTATGAATTAGATCACCTTGCCAACCTGACCATGTATTCTCTCTCTTTTGCTGTAGCTGTCTGCCAGATCAGTTTCTTGAACCAGTTTACCACAAGGGGAACACACCTTCCACCAGAGCAAAGGAGGGGGGGTAGCAGCCTGGGCTGAAACCATCTTACAGTGTCCTGGAACCACAGCCGCTGTAGCAGGAGTGCTCATCTGCCTGACCCTGGCCATAGTATGTGCCTGAGGAATGTACTACTGGAACTATGAAGCTTCCTAAACCGCCTGTTAAGTTTGTGTCCGAGAGCACCCGATTCCTGGTGCCTCAGCTCTCTTTGCTTGGTTTCCCCCTCTGGAAGCTGAGAAGGACAACACTCTCCTTTTCCCGTGTTTTCTATGGCTTCTGCGTTTCTATAGCCAGCTGTCCTTCTGCACGCCTGTGTGCAGCGCCTGGTACGACAGCACCGTGACCTCAGGGGAGGAGGAAAAAGGATGAAGTCGAGGATATCTCTCACTATTACAGTGATACAAATGAAAAATAGCCATGTGTTTACTGGGATTGAAATCTGTAGCCCCGGCCAACTGTAACTAATTAATTCTGATTTCTAGTGGCTATCGATAAATCAAAGTGTGAATCCTGGTTGCTGTGGTCAATTAACCCTTTCATTTTATTGAGTAGTTCTATAAATAATTATATAAAAACTATGTAAATAATCACAAATGTGTTATAATTATCTTGACAGTTATTCTGTATCTCAGTGGGTACGGGGGGAAAATGGAACCTGTTCCTAGAGCATTTCTGGTTGCTAAGAAACAGTTACTTCAGTCGTAGAAATTGTCTCTCACACCAGATACATTATTCTGGCAAATTGGACTTTCAGATTGAGTACCAAGGGAAAGAGGAACAATCAGAAATAGAGACAATTGCTATTACAGAGCTGCATGGGGTCTAGTATATGTGTGTCAAAGATTCTGGTTTCATATCTGCCTCTGTTTCTATTTTCATGAACTCTTTCTTCTTTCCTTTTTTTTTTTTTTTTTTTTTTTTTTTTATCCCCCCTCCCCTTTCCCCCCAAGAAAGCATTTGATAAGGCAGCATACCATAAAATCTGATTTCTTCTTGTTGGGGGAGGGATGGTAAATTTTATGCTGGCCAATTCCTACTTCCCTCATCCTTTCAAAAAATAAACCCTGCATTATGGGATTTAAGACAGGTTTCAGCAAAAGCACGTGGGGCAAGGGGCTCTGCTTTTTACAACGTGTGAAGCAGATGGGAAAGGTAGTAAAGTCCATTCTGCATCTGTTGTTGTTAGGTAACCCATATTCTTACTCCTCGCCAAACCAGCGCTGTGCCACAGCTGTGTGTTGGGGTCCCCGGGGAGGGCAGGGGTGTTTGCGCTACAGCCCACCTTGTGGGGCTCCAGGGTCTGCCGAGCCCCGTATGGGACAGGCCCCCCATCCCTGCCCCAAACGGGCCAGGGGAGGGGGTTTACAACACCCTCGTGAGGCGGGGGATGGAGTGTCAGCCAGGACTTGAGCCCAGATTTTAGTAAGCTTGTTGGACTGAGAGAAATGACACCCATGCTGTGAGAATGAAAACGTAGAAAGTTTCTGAAGAGGCACTACAGCAAGAAATCACTGAGTTAATTCATTAGACCCGGGAGTAGTTAGTCTGTATGTGTTCACAGCTCATTTACTTTTAACATAAATTACAAATTGTTGCGAGTCCTCTTCAGACTGATCTCCTTTGTTACAGCTTCATATTTTGTTGACTTTGAGATGCCTTTTTTTAATATTGCAATTATATTATGTTCCCATTGAATAAAATACACAACAAAACCCAGGCTAGCTTTCTGTCAAAAGCAATGAAAACAAAGAATCAGTCTTTGCGGAACTCCATGTTTTGAGTTTGAAGCCGTTACAAATTCTGAGCTATGTTACTGTATCTTGCGTTTAAACATCTTGGCTAATTAAATTTCTGGCCGAGTTTCTTCTGTAGCTTGCTTAAAGATTTATAACACTAAAGATCAGAAGGTTGAATCAAGGATTTAATAAAATGTGTTGTACAAAGAAAGAAGTTGTGTAGGTGTGCAGAATAATAAGTGCTCATTTTAGCACTCCTGATGTGGCTGTAATGATAATTACTGCACATCTATTGAAATTGATTTAAGTTTCAACCTTACTTAGAAGTTTAAACATGTCATTAATTAATTACTTTATCTAAACAGCTTTGAGGTATTGCTGAAAATCTTGTAGGGGGAGGAAAATAAGGGGGGATTGCTGTTGTCATGTTTAGCTTTTCCCATTACGTTTCTATATGTTTGCAAGGTAGGGTGTCCATGTATGCATATAAGCAGACATAGTAATGTGTTGCAGTCATTCATAGATCTTAACAGAAACATAGAAAGTATTATCCTAGTGTGTGCTACTCAAATCCCATTATAGTTAATGGGTTTGTATTTTCTATGTTTGAGAGAACAAAACTTCAAGAAATGTTTCCCAGGGTTTTTCTTCCCTATGAGTGATGGGATGACACTTGTAAGAGCTATCTGTCTGCTACTGTAACATGCAAATAGGGCAGCTTAGAAAAGAGGGAAGAGAAAAATGAGTCCAAACTCAAAATAAATTGCTCGTTCTCTAAGTGTTATGTAGCATGGCAAAACATGCAAAAGTTGTTTTACTGCCTGATATCAATCAAAGGGTTGTGTGGTTTGTTTGGTTTTTGTCTTGTTTTTTTGTTGTTGTTGTTGTTGGTGGTGGTTTTTTTTTATTTTATTATGTCTTTCTGAAGTGTACTGTGCTCCTTTGCATTGTTTGAAAATCAGAGTTATAAGCTGACCTTTGAGGGAAACTAGAGTTTGACTGCTTTGTAATTCAAGGCCCAGAAGGTGTAAATTGGATTGGATCCAAGTTTTTGTATTTAGAACATAACAGACGCTTTGAAAAGTAACCCAAACAATGGGGAAATCAGCTTTCTGAACTCTAATTTACTTTGCATCAGAGAATGACTGAAGTGTTGCCACATGATCTTTAAATGAGCTTCTTTGGGCAAACACTCCTCAAGGGAAGGATGAACCTGTTTTCATAAATCCATGCTCAAAACTGGCATTAGTCATACCTTTGAAAAACGAGTGATTATTGTTGAAGACTTCTATGGAACTCTAACTGAACAGCCTGAGATACCCAGCTTCTGCCTTTATACATTCTGTTCAGTCCAGTTACAGTTGCGCCTGGGTGGACTTTATTAGAAGGCTTGAAAGTATTCTCTAAGACACTTTTTATATTTTCCATCTGCTTTCTTCATAAAGTAATGACATTTCTGTCAGCCTGAGTTTGGGGGTCACAGCTTCCTTTTGAAGACAGTAGGATGTTAAAAGAGTCCCTACAAATCCAACCAATGTTGCGCATTGGCATTAACCTGCAACTCCCTAATCTCCATAGCAAGAACACCGGCTTTGGATCTGAACTTTGAATTCAGCACTACTGAGAAACAGTGGGCCAGGGTGAATCTCTGTCCTCTTCTGCTTGTGCTTTGCTCTTGGAGAGGGGAGAGGGAACCCAACAAAGCCAACAGTCTCTCAGCTGGCATGTCAAAACCAGGGAAAATTGCCATTTTGACCTGCAGCTCTCTTTGTGGTGCAGGGCCAGCATTTAGCATCCTCCGTCATCCTTGTTGCTATAGAGGAGATGTAGACGAAAGCCCCTCACCTTGTGGCTCTGCCTCTTTGGGCTGTTGGTAGCTATTAGGAGCTAACGTGGGCTTGGGAGGTTACTCCAAGGCAGGGGAATAGGGCGTTCTTCACTCTCTTTGTGCTGCACAAGGTTCATCTCTGTGGTGGACTGAACTTGACGGCTCTACTTAGCAGAGCGATAGTACATAAAGTTAATAAAGCATTGAGCAGCAAACATTGTTGTCTGGAATTATTTCTTCCTAGTCATATTCTAAAGCAAAAATAAATAATCCAGCATGAGATTCCCTTTATAACTGCAAGTGCTGTTGTTACACAACGAATTGCAAGTATTGATTAAAATCTCTTAACAGAAGACACGGAAATGAGCTGATGACAGTTAAAAATTATCTTTTTCAATAAAGTATGGCTTAAGGCCATCCAAGGAAGAGAAGAAAAAACAAAATTGATGTGAAGGAGAAAAAGTAATATATTATCATCTGTTTGCTTAGACAGATAAAGAAAAAAAAGAAGGAAAAAATATTGTTTGAAATAAACGTTACCAATACATTTGAAATACTACAAATAATACATTTGAAGATCAGGGATGTGGAACTGGAAAACTCAAAGATGCAATTCATAAAGAGTATAGATTTTTGTTTTCCAGAAGAAACATCTTTGTCCTTTTCTTTTAGTCACTTGTGTCTTTTACAGAGATTGAATAAATATGAAATATTAAAATGGCAAAAAGACAGATACATGAGTAAAATACAAAATTTTAGAGCTAAAAGCTACAGTATTTTGAAATAAGTAATTAAAATATGATGGTAGGTTCCCATAAACATAATGGTTTTTCTTTCCTTTTTTTCTCCCCCTCTTTGTGATATTACTATCCTTTTTTACTGGGTGAAAATTCAACAAATGTAATAAAAACAACTTCACAAGGTGCTACAGAGTGTAAAAAAGGAAGACCAGATAAGTACTTCAGTCAATTATGTTCTGATATAAACAATTGTTTTGATATAGTGTAAGTATTTTACTGTGATAAATATGTACTCTATATGTAGAAATAAACCAGCACAGTAAATATCTCGCTGTTAACACGTAAATAGCACCTTGGGAACATCTATAAATGTATTAGCCTTTATTAACGTTTCTAAAGTTTTATTAAGATGAATGCAGCAAGTATGCAGCAATACTGAAAAAATCAATTTAAGCATGTAGTCATAATGGAGCTTCAGTTATAAATCAAATTCCAAAATAATTATGCAAAGATAACACCAACCAACCTGTTAACATCCTGTCATCTTTCCAACAAGATTATAGTAGGCAAAACAAAGATAAATAAATAATCAACATCAATCATAATTCGGAAGATGATGATGGGGGAAACCCAAGTCCTACTTTCAGCAGAAGTGTTAAATGCTATGAAAAGCAAAATATGAGTCTGCAGGCACATGCTAGATCATCACATGCAAAATTTGGAGCAGAAATTAAAATCCTAACCTGAATCCAAATTTTATGCCCAATCTTTTATAGAAGAAGCTAACAATTTCTTTAATTTGAACATTGCTGTACCTTGGAATTTGGAAGCTGACTTTTGGAGACATATGATCATAAAATCCAGATTCCTCCAATACAAAGGAACAGTGAAATATTAACAATAATATGCAATCTAGACCAAAATTACCAATGCTTATTAAAAAATTTAAGGTTCAGATCTGAATTTACTTTATCACATGAAGGCCATGGGGGTGATATCTGGCTTACACTTATGTATTTTACTTGCTTTCATTACAATTTCTTCCATGTGTTGGAATCGGACACCCTGCCTACTACAAAATTACACTTTTACTATTATGGAGCTAATTTTCATGTTTCTGATAAACTGGGACTGTAGACACTTGCATTTAAGAGATTTATATTTTTTCTTCCTTCCTCATCATTAACCTCTTGATTGCAAAATTATACTTGAAGAATTTTTCTTTAGATTTGTGAGCAAAATTAACCTTTCCAGCTCAACTAAAGGACAGAAAGTAGAGCAGAAGGAGCCAGCACAGTGAAACAACAGGGGAAAAAACCCACCAAAACAACCAAACCTCTGTAAAGCTTTTTGATATAAGACTTTATTCTTAAGAGAAGTCTTGGCAATAGACTTCTTGTAATAAAACCTAAAATGTTTACACAGAAGAAAATTCGATGTAGGCATTAAACAGAGATGGAAAAATATCAGTCTTCACAAATATTCTAGATTGTAACCTCACAAGCATGAATTTCCTTTTTCACTGTGCTGTCACCCTTTTACATTAATTTCCCACAGATCCATAAACAACTGAAATTTAATTTAGTGTTTCAGACATCTGTAAAGAAGTTCTCAGTGATGTTTCCAAGGGAAATACAATATGGGAAAAGATGCTTTTCCAGAGACAGAGGGATCTAGGGAAGAAAGGAAAAGAAATGAGCTACTTCTAGTATGACAGTGATAATACAACATCATTGTGCAAAGTTTGGTTCAAAATAAACAATAATAAATACATAATATGTCACCAACATGACAGAGGTCACATATCATTTTCAAAAGAGACTGGAGAACCTGAACCCTACTGCTAGAAGTCAAAGGCATTTAAGCTTCTAAGCACTGAAAATTGGACTTAATCTGTTTTGTTCTTTGATTATTTTTTTTCCATTTCTCTTTCGCATTTCATAATTTTTTATTAGGCTATATTTTGGTGATTTTTTTTTTTTAATGCATGCCAGAAAACAAATTTTATAGTCTTTACAGTGCAGTCTGTTTTGGGGTTTTTTGGTTTTGGTTTTTTTTTGTTGTTGTTGTTTTGGGGTTTTTTTATGAAGAAAAGCCAAAGCTCTTGGTCGAAAAATTAGTCCGTATACATGTGAACTATCTCCTGTGCCCTCAGCAAGATCATTACAGTCTATCTGGAGTGCTATGGACAAGCCACTGAACAAATATTGGATTACATTATGCCTATAAACCTCAGGCATTGTGCACTTTTCTAAATTATTCACACATAATCACTCCAGGGGATTACACTTTAGGATGATGGGAGGATGCCTAAAATCAGACAGCCATGAAGTACCTTTATTCTTCAGTGTGTTCTTGGAATACATTAATTTTGAAGCTTAAAATGCACAGTGATGAGTTTACCTATTTGGAAAAGATGATGATGATTGCAGATCTGCCAGATAACAAGTTAATTGCTATATTTAACTTAGTTATTGGGAATGAAAGGCAGGTGCTTTTTTTTTTTTTTTTTCCAAAGGACACTTCTAATGACAATTCTTTCTTATATGTGGCATGACTAGTCATTTTCAGTGGATAGGGTTGCTGCTCAAAAGTCTTGCTGTCAGAAATAGCAAGTGCGTTAAATTGGATCTCTTGAACTAGTAATAGAAGATTACTGTTATTAGTAAAACTATTTGCTTTGTGAAAAATGTAGTATGCCTAAAGAATTTTTAAGTTATAAAGCTAGCAAAAGTGATGGTGTATCTGCTTTTCCTGCTAGACCTGAATTTTTTCCTGTTGTGAATGGAATATAGAATAGTATTGGATATAGAGAGGAATTTTGGAAATTCATAACATCTAATAAAACTTCTGTATATGACCATTCACACCTTACATGGACATTTTAACAAATTAACAGCTGTGAATGATGCACAGAACAGAAGTAGCATATGTTGATGTTCCTTCCTTCTTATTTCTCAGACTGACCAGGGCATCTCAGTAAAAAGTGTTCAGTATAGTGAACTCTGGGGCAATAGCATCAGAAAATATTCTGTGTTTTTCAAAGATGAACTGGAATTTATTTTGATGACAACTGATGATCTGCAGCAGAATCTCACTTTAAAATATCCTGCAGAAACTATTACAATGGTAGACAATATTGAGATCAAAATGTAGTGTTTTCAAGCATATATATTAGCTCATTGGAGACTTTTAAATGTGTCTAGTTGTGACTTCTCCTGTTTTCTTCTGTAAAATTAAATAGATAAAACATTTTTTTCTCCCTCATTTTACAGTAATTACAAAATCACAGAATAGCTGAGGTTGGACGGCACTTCTGGAGATCATCTTCTCCAACCTCCTGCTCAAGCAGTGTCAGCCAGAGCAGATTGCTCAGGGTTGTGTCCAGTTGGGTTTTGAATACCTCCACAGGTGGAGACTGTACAGCTTCCCTGGGCAACCTGTTCCGGTGTTCAACCACCCTCACAACAGTGTTTTATTCTGTTTAAATGGGGTTGTCTCTTTCAGTTTGTGCCCATTGCCTCTTGTCCTGTCACTGGGCACCACTGACAAGACCCTGGCTCCATCTTCCTTACTCCCCCCATCAGATATTTATACACATTGACAAGATTCCCTGCTGAGCCTCCTCTGCTCCAGGCTGAACAGTCCCAGCTTTCTTAGCCTCTCCTTGTAAGACAGATGCTCCAGTTCCTTAATATCTTTGTGGCCCTTCCCTGGACTTGGTCCAGTATGTCCCATCTCTTTTGTACTGGACCCAGCACTCCGGGTGTGCCTCAACAGTGCTGAGCAGAAGGGAAGGATCACCTTCCTCCACCTGATGGCAATGCTCCTCCTAATGCAGCCCAGGAATCTGTCGGGTCCTTCATCCTGTGAGGGCAAAAAAATGTCATTAATGCATTTTGCAGTTTCCTCAGTTTGTGTATGTGATGGACTTTGGCACAGAGGGATGGTCAGGGAGGCAAAAGAAGAAAATACATAGCCTATAAAGAGAATAAAAAGTGACAGTAAAATACAGCTGTCTTTAAAGTAAGAGCCCCTAGCAGTTAAATGTAAAGAGATTTCAAACTGATGATGATGCTTTCACATTGAAATGGGGTTTTATTTATATATTTGGTGTACAATACTTTTTTTCCTGTAGGAAATGTGTTTCTTTTAAGGAAGAAACATTAGAAAGAAAGCGCCCAAGTTATGCACACAGAATTTTAAATGTAGTTAGAAAGATCCCTAGACTAAGAAACCTTAGTTTTATGGGTTCCATTTGCATACAGATAATTAAATATAGCTGTGAGTGTTTCTAAGTTTAAATAGCAAAATTGTTAAGACCAGAGCAGAAATTCAGACTAGAATGAGAGCTGGACACTGGAGAACGGACCCTCTGAAGAAACCCTGTAAGCAATGTGGAAATGTTTTAAAATGCTGCTATTTTACAAGAGATCACGCTCCAAAAGTGTGAAAAACTAACCAAATTCAGAATTTTGGGGAAGTGAGGATTCATTCATGTTTTTAAAGTAATGCTACATAAAGGATTGTGTATGACTTTTTTTTTTTTTTTTTTAGTAAAGCTAACACAAAACAATCAAATTTGAGCTTGAGGCATTTATAGCTAATGTTAATTTTGCACATAATAGAGCAAAACTTATGCTATGAAAATGGGGCTCTGCGTATACTGAGACCTTTCAAATGGCATACCAGTGCTTGAAAGACAGGGAAAAAGTTCCTCTGTGCTTTTTAGTTTATGGTTCAAACATACAGAGTTGAAAAGAAAATGTTGTTTCAAGAGTAAAAGTAATGAATCTCTTCTAAGTAGTTAAAAATAGCTCTTGATAAAATCTCCCCAAGAAAGGAGATTTAGGATTAAAGGGAATTGTTAATTAGATTAAATCTTTTCATCCTGATGTGGTTCATGAGTGTAATCAATCTTCTTCTAACACTGATCTAAGAGAACATTTTATCTGGGTGAACTGTGCAAATTAGCCAGGAAGTAACTGAGTGAGTTTATATACAAATTTTTATTCCTAAATTGTACATGAGTGGTAAGTATGATTGTGGATGTTATGACTCTCACAAAAGGAGAAAAACAAACAGACCCTTGAGGTCTTTAACTCCAGATGCCACGTCCCTACAAAAAGTTTTGTTAGTGTTTCATACAGCTGCCTTTTACAGTAAAGTTTCACCACTTCCCTGGGAAATGTTACATATATGTGCAAGAAAAGGAAACCTGGTTCATGTTCTTTGAAGTCATAATCTGAGGGGGAAAAAATCAAGGTGGAGCAAATTTTGGTGGAACAGAATGCAAGAAGGAGTACAACTTATTACTTGTAGGATGTTTCGAATACACTGCTTCAAATTGTGTTAAGTAGGAATTTCGCCACTGAACTTTCAGAAGACGACTCACGGGGCAGCATAAAATAAGCTTGTTATGTAGATAAGAATTGTATTACATGGCAAATGACTAATGTGTCTTCTCATGATTCTTGCTAATAATATATAATTTTCACAAATAAACATTTCATTCTTTGATTAATTTATGTGTCAAAGTTTTCTTTCTCCTTCTATTACTGCAGTCCAGTATTGGTTTTCCCTTTTTCCGCACCATGAATATGACCACATCTACCAAGTTACATATCTTCATTAGGTTTTTCTATTAGATGTTACAACAGATCAGAGATGATCAATTGACTGAAAAGATAGCAGAGCTTACTGTACATGCAGGATTAAAAAAACAACCAAAAAAGAAGATATGCCAGTGCTTGTATGTATGCAAATGTGTGCACAATTACCTATTTAAATTCAGATTTAAAAGAACTATATCAATTAGACAATAAAATAATAATAAAAATAAAATGACTAATTGAAAGTTTGTTACAGGTTAAAGTTTCTAAGTTATATTTATACATGTAGTAAATGAATTTTACAACTTTTTTTTTTCCTATTAAACTGACCACATCAGTTACTTTCAGAAAAAGCACCCAGATTCCACACTGGAACATGGAACAAGTTCCAAGTTGTAAATAATCTGGCATGAAGTCCAGTGTCATCCCACATACCAAGGATTTTATTTAACATTTACTTAACCAAAATTGGAAAGGTTCTGATCAGAGTCTGTGTCATTTCCTTCGGTCACATCAAACAACAAGACAAAAATCACTGAAATCAGGGTTTTTTTTTGTTATAGCACTTGCATAACTATTTGCTAAATTCAAATTAGCTGTGAATTTTAAAAAGCAAGGTACCAAGTTGCTGGATACTGTAATTCAGCAGGGCTGGCTGAGTATTAATAAAAGTATGATTTATTGCAAAGGTGAGCATTAGTAGGTCATTGATGTACCTGTGTAATTTTAGGAAGATACTGTAAACTTATAGCTAGAGTAAAATGTAACTGTAGCAAATACTTGAGGAATTAAGAAGGGAAAAAAGCAATAATTTTATGTAGAAACTATTGCAGCCTCAGGGCTATATTTTGAGAGGATTTCAATGAAAGTACAAGGCATAGAAAACAAAATAAACAAATTAAAAGCTCTAAAAAAATATAAACAAATTAAAAGTCCTAAAACAAAACAAGTGTTACTTCTGCTGTGTGTCTCACTACATTTTTATATGCTTACTTGTTTGTTTTGGACAATGCACTTCTCTAATTATATATTATAAATAATAATTTACATTACTCATCATAAGCAGCACAACGTTCTGTTCATGTTCTTATAAACCTCTTGCAAAACTCTGAAAACATATATACCATTACAGGAGGAAGAAAAGGCTTCTGGTCTTATTCTGTGTTCATGAATACCAACAAGATATGTCATTATCACGGTAACAATAGAGAGACTAGTAAGTTAAGAATGTATTTTCAGAGCGATAAATATTTTCACAGGAGATCTCAGAGACAGTGAGTTTTTTCTAGGTTTTTTGTCAACTACAAAATGGAACTTGTTTTTTAAAAGAGAATGATCTCATTTGTCCTGGTGACAACTTTTGACGGAACACAGAGACAATAGGTTAGTCTTGTAGGAGACCATAATTTTCCAAGAATTTCACATAAAAGGTAAAGTAATTTAAAAGTTGTTTTATACAGGACCTTTCCCTAAATCATCATGTTTAGCAACAGTCTATTACAAACACTACTACAAATGCAGTATCAGAATTGCGCCTCGGATGTGACTGAATCTACTTAGATTATCAAAATAGAGTTTTTTCAAGCTCTGCTGACAGAGTATATGGAAATAATTTAAAAATAAATTGTGCAAGGCACTTGAAGGAGTACCAGTTGCTGACTATCAGCAAATGTTACAAGGTGTTACAATTTGTTATGACTTTGGCCCATTCTGTAAGTGACTGTCAAATATCAGGTTACAATGAAACCTGCTGGTAGATTGCTGGAGACATCGATATTAGAGTTATAATTGGCTTGTGGAAATTTATCACAGAATTCTCAGATCCAATTGATCTGGGTTTCGTACTGTCACTGCCCTTTTGGTACCATGATGCTTGTGGTTTTGGTGAAGGTGTATCACCAGTCAGCTTTAAATGGCTTTTGCTGCAGGTTCCTTTTTTTGTTGTAACTTTTCATAAATAATCTGCCTTTGAACTTTCTCAAAGAGGAATGGATTTCCTTAAGCAGGTAGGAAAAGGTGATAGGAAGCTGAACAAAATGTAGCCAATGTTTCTTCAGCTCTTTTTGTGATTGTGGCTTATGAAAGGCTTATTCCTTTAAATTGTCTATATTTACCACCCCTCAGAGTGATGGTGAATGGTCGCATGAAGTAGCTGTGCCTGAGAACAGATGAACTATTGCAGGTTGTATCAAAGGTCCCTCAGGCCCAATATTCTGTCTGTAGTGGTGGACAATTCCTGAATTATAAGAATCAGGGTTTAGACACATTGATTCACATTTTTGGCAAAGGTATGTATTTAATAATTTCACTGAATTGTTCACAAGACAGTTTGTACTTATGAGCAGTTCGTCTTGCACATGCATACATTACTTTTATGGTAATATGCAACAATCTTGCACCCTGAAAACAGTGGATAATATATTCTTTACCTTAGTCAATCTACAGCATCAGTATTTATGACATGTCATTTGACAACTGCTGCAATGTGAACACAAGTAGTAAAAAGCGATTCTAGGATAAAGGTTTGAACTGTCTATGTAATATTACATTAGTTTTCAGGCTACTGGAAAGGTGTCTTTTGCAAGATGCTTTTTTTCTTTTTCTTTTATATACACATACGAAGTTATATAAAGTGCTTTCAGTTTTCTCTTCTGTATTTTCTTGGAAGGTTCACTTAGATTTGATGTGAAGTGTGTGTACACATGTAGCTATTAGATTTATTTACTGATCAATGTAAAGGCAGCATCAGAAGGTTATGTTTTAAGTCATGCTTCAAAAATGTTGATGTTCTCATTTCCTCTCAATGAAGTAAATGGATTTTATTACTGATTTTAATAAAATATGACAATGTTGACAGTTCTGAAAACATCCATATATGTATAAATCTCCATATGCCTATTCACACACGCATATATAGATGCACATGCATATACTTACTTTTAATGCTCTGTGGGGTAAAATACTGTATTTCAAATGGACTTATGAGTGTCCTCATCAGGTGATAGCATATTGAAGGTTTCTGAAGGGTCCTTATGTGTCTTATCCTCTTCTGGTTGCTTAACTTAGGTGCTGAAAATGTCAATTTAAAACAGAAGCTTATGTGTTCTTTCCGGAAATCAATAGTGTAATACAGCAATGCTTAGAATCATAAACCACACACTTAATATCACACTGATTTGTAACAATACCTAACCATAGTTACCTCTAACCTAAAGGAAAAACACTGTTCTGAAGCTGATTTTAACGCTGTTTCTTTCAAGAAACAGGTCAAGACCAAGATTTTCAAAAGACTCTTAAGATTTCAAGTGGTTTGGTTTTGCTGATTGTTTTTAAGAGCTTAAACAACATTGAAGTAATTTATACATCCTTTTCAAAATGTTGTTTCACTATTCATTTACAAAAAGTGTGTGTGTGGGGAAATTATGGTGATAGTTTTACTTGCTGCTTGTATTTTTGGGGAATAATTTATCATGTTTTCTATGTCAAAGAATAAAGAATAAAAAAGATCTTATATCTGATAGTTTTTAACGATACAGAGAGTGGAACATAAGATGAGAGTTGAGAAGAGATGACGGGATCATAGAAGTTTTGGGATCTTTGACACTCTTATAATCCTGAGAAGGATAAGACCTTTATAGATGGTCATATGAGGGGTAGGGAGGATCCTTTGTAAGCTTACTTTGTGTCCCAAACCGAATTCTTTGTAACAATATTCTATTTTCTTCCATTCTTCCTCCCATGCTTCAAAGATTTGCATGCTGTTCATTAGGGATACCTTTTATAAGGTTAAACACCCAACCCTCTAACTGGTATTTTAGTGTTGTGTGTATGAGGTTGTATGCTGATGCACGTAAGGAGAGATGATGAGGTTTCACACATATCTTAAGTAGACCAAATGTACCATGTCTGTGTGGGAATTATCTAACTTTTTACATCTAACACTTACATATCTACAGCTGACTACCTACTTTTTTTTCATCAATGAAAAGGAGCTGTCACAGCTATCTACTTCTGCTTACATCCTAGAATAAATATCTTAAGTAGACAAAATGTACCATGTTTTGAAAGTGTCTGCTTTTCTCTATTGGCTTTGAAAGGGAGCCAGTTCTTCAGCCCAGATGAAGGTGTCTCTACAAAGTTGCCTGAACATGGAGGAGATAAATCCCATCCATTGGGCATTAACAAATTGTACAGGCTCCTGTCCAAGTAATTTCCCAGTCAATCCAGTGTGGGATCGTCTCTGACTCCAGGCAGAAATCTTACTTCAGTGCTTATAAGTGTATTCAGCTAGCTCTGCTGCGTCCCCTTCCAGGTGGCAGGACACCCCTGAATTGTAAGGTATGCACAACCTGTTCGGCAGTTCTAAAATAAGATCCCATTTCGGTGTAGATACACAGTAAAACAGTCTTTCACTTGGGAAGTGCTGAATCAATGTATCATTCTGTTTACTTGCATGGAGGGGGAAAAAAAGACATTTTGCTACCCTGTACACTGGTCATATATATAACTAGGCTCTCTGTAAGACCTCTCCTATTTATATCTGTGTTCTTTGCTATGAACATGGGGAGGTTTTTCCATAAAAATGACAGTTTTATGTTAAATGGAGATCAGTATACGTCACAGTCAAGTCTATCCAAATACTTATAGCTTATGTGTAGACACATTTAGACACCAGGATCCGTTAAATGTTTGACTGAGGCGTAAGACTCCAGGAAATGCTCTAGAATGCATTTTACGGTGATTGAGAAGCAATTGTACTTCTAGCAAGTACCGTCCTTTGATCACTTAAGTAACATGCACAGAGAGTTGCAAGCACACCTTCTTCTCTTCTGAAATGTCTTGTTATGTGAAATTATGTATTGTGTGTATCATAAATCAGCTTTGAGAAAATTCTACAGCAAATATTTTGGGGTTTGAAACTGCTAAGAAAATAGCAAATGGCTGGATGACACCTGCTGCAGCAGTAACATCAAGAATGCTGTCAAGCAGAAGCCATTTGTCACCTACCCATACTGAGGAGGCAAAGTCAAGGCAAACTTAATCTGCACTGCTTCTATATTAGTGGAATAGCTGTTCAATAAAAAAGGTTGGCCCAACAAGGGAAAACCTTTCAGCATAGTGTAAAGTGAAACAGCTAGCTCTGATGAGAATTAATGTTATCTGCGCTGCCCAACCCTTTTAAAATTTAGCATGTATCATATACCTATGGGAACTTACCACTTTTTTGACTTATAAAATTAGTGAATGGAATATCTGACACTTACCTAAATTAATTTGTAAAAATACGGTTTATTCATATGCCAATTTAAGTGAGGAATATGTAGAATTTTTCTCTGAAAATGTGAATACTAGTTTATCAGTTCTGCTGTGCTAAGCAACTCAATTGAGGTCATGAAATAAAAACTGAAATCTACCTCTGATAAGTAAATTTTTTTATTACTATTATTCTGTTCTATGCAAATTCGAGGGAAACTACCTGGTTTCCCAGCCCTCCCTGAATTAGCTTGCAGCTGCCATCCTGTTAGCCTTATTCTAGTTCTGCCAACGTGACAGCTATTATGTTAACTGTCAGGAAGAAAAGGATTTCTTTTAGTCTCTCTTTCATTTACATTCTTAAACTGTTCTTCTTAAAACTGTTCTTTGTACACAGAAGACGTAAGTGTGATTGTGTAAAATGCATTATTTCTCATTTGTCTGTTTGCTACCCAATAGATTTCTGATTTCGTGAAATAAAGGAACTTTACACTATCAGCTGATTAATAGGGTGTTAAGCTCCATACTGTGTTGGTTTTGATAAGCTGTTGTGCTCACATGAGGGGGTAATGAGGAAGTTATTTCAATGAACCTGAAAGCAAACTGTGTGGTCAGACTTGTCCAGTTTCTAACCTGTGAGCCTTAATTTTGAAATCATGTCTGGCTCAGTTTGCCACAGGAGCTCGAGGTTTGGAATTCAAATGATTCAGCTACAGGTAACCCAAAGAGGTGGTACCAGGTGTCTGCAAAGCACATGATTTAGGTCTAAGTCATAGAAGGCTCATTCTCTTTTGCTTAAGCCTTGTGTTTTGCAACATCATTATTAATCTGTGGTGGTGTTACTGTTTTGCTGAGATGATGTCATAGCTTATTATCTGGTGGAAAAGTGGGACTCAACTTTTCTTTTTCTTCAATAGCATAATCTAATTCAATCAGAACAGCATAAGAGGAATAGAAATTTTAAATGTCACTTGCAAAACCCCTCAATGTTGATATTTTATAAATGCACTAATGCAGCTGAACTAATTTAAGCTGTGTTAACATTGCTCACGAAGCATATCGAGTGTTTAATTGCAATGCAGAAAGAACAAATAATGAGAATAAGTTACCCAAATTATTTCATTATAAAATAATTAATGTGATGGGCAATTAAAGTATGCATTTAAGTGTACTCATTACATTGTCATTCAAAATTACCTAAGCTAAGGTTAAAGGTGTTATTAAAAACATTAATTTAATTTGTTATATAAAAGGCAGATAATTATCATAAAATATTGCAAATGATAATGAGAAACACTTTAATGAAGTCTTGGTTTAATTAGTGGGGGTATCATTATGATTTGCCTGTGGGTAAAATGGCAGACTGTTAATATATTTTCTTTTCATTATGATTAGAGTCTTAGAGAGTTATTTAACAACTTATATGAAGAAATATAGGCTTACATTTATATCTTTGGGATGGTATCTCATTTTGCTCTCTACAGATTTATGATATTATAAAGATTTGATAAATCCAATTTCTGAAGATAATGTTCCAAGTGTTGCTTATCCTGCTTAACCTCTCAATTGCATGTAATATCCACTGTTGTGAGCACTTTACAAAAAAAAAGTCTCGTGGAACTTGAAAGAACCTGAGAACCTTTTCTTAGTGGTTTTTGGCCTTTTTAGACAATCATGCAAAAAGTATTTGAAAAATACTTTAAAATTGCATTTTTGTTACACTAGGCTGTATCTCTAACTCAAGCCAGGAGTTGTTCTACAACACGAGCTAACTCAAGATAGCTTTCTCGGTATAAAATTCTGAGAGAAAGCAACTCCTTTTTAACTCTAAGAAGTTTGTGAGTTAGCCAAAATTTTAAAGGAAAGGTACGTTCAACTCACTGAGTTTTCATTTTGGCTGAGTTTTAAAAATTGTTTTAAAAGTAACTTCTGCATCCCTTGCATGAGAAAAAGACTAGAAATAGACATTCAACTGGAGATTGTTCTGACGCGGAGAAATGCTTGTGCTTGAGAACTTATCCTTGTGATGATGGTCTTTCTGCCATTCCTTCATCCACTGCTTCCTGAGAGCTGGTAAATGCCATCAGAAGCTACCAGGTTGTTATTTAGAGCAATCAGAATAATGTGGGGAAATATCTGTTGGCTGAGGCAGTTCTAACTTCCTCATCTTTTTTGGTTACAGCAACAGCAGTGGTTTTTTTTTTTCCTTAACAGCAGAAGGGCTGTATTTCAGGGACAACATCTCACTATGATGAATTTGGTTTAACTGCCTATTTTATTCAGTAATGTAAAGAAACTGGAGAAGATTAAAACAGCTACTGTCATTTACCATCTTCTGTTCTCCACCTCTTTTTTTCTGTTTCTTTTCCTTTTTATTTCTAACTTTTATATTTAATTTATAGTTAACATAGTAACAAGGAAATGAATTAAATCCTCACTATTTACTGACTACTGCTTGCGGTCCAGTAAGCGCATTTCATTTGGCATAATCTTTTTTATGCATTATTATGCACACGAATTCAGGTTTGGCTAGATACTGCTAGAGGCTAAAGCCTCTTTTTATCAGAACAAAGTGAACTGTGACATGCAAGCCATTGCATGTATCCATACAAGATATATTATAGCTTGGTTAGGTGAAGAGAAAGACCATAGAGTTTTTCAGGAAGTCAGGTTATTGCTTAGAAAAATGAAAGTAACATGGGTGTCTTTTCTGGTTGTTGGTACCAGCTACATTTTCCCACCAAGAACGGCCCGAAAGTCAATTTTAATTGCAATCTCATATATAAATACCACTGAAATTAAACTGTTTTTGAGAATTTGATTATTTGATATCAATGAAATAGAGCTATAATAGAGTACATATATGAACTGTGTCTCAAACAGTAATTTTGTTTGATTTCTTAAATCAGTTTCATAGATTTTACTAGATTAACAAGAGAAAAGGTCCTCCTGGCAGCCTGATATCTCTGCCATGCTCTACTTCACAAGTGGCAGCCACTTTAAAAGTTACTGAGCTGTAGCTTGAAATACACCTGTCCCAATTGCCAATGTGATTATTTAAAACTAACAAAAGTAATTTAAATAACCCATTTTATTTCACAACCAGCTAGGTTATGGTCATGCCAAAGCAAACATCCACATCTGTCTGATGAGAAAGTGGGGCTTGAGGGTACACTTTCAATCTGATTTAAAATTATAATATTAGATGCAACTGGATAGGTCAGAAAATAGATGGATGGCCACACAGTGACACAACCACAGTTACTAAAGTCAGTGTAATTTAATAATTAAAATGAGTGTGTTTGACAGATATTTCCCATACAAGGAAGATATTTTAAAAATGTGTTCAATTAAAATACTATTTTATAAAGGAATAACTTGTCTTGTTTTTTTCTTAAGATGAATTGATAAACAGATACGTATAAGTCATGAGACATTCTATGTAGTGCTTGTAGTATATTTTCATCATTAACTTAAACACTGCATGAGTTCTTTGATTAGATTTTCTCTGATGCTGAAGCGAGGCAAGCAGCTCATTTTACTCTCTAAAATCAATCTATTCAGGCATAGTAACAGGTGGCTGAAGAAGGGCAAATAAAAGAAGTATGCTTTCCATTAATCGATTCATTCATCATGAGTTCTGTTAAAATGCTGAATCTGACTAGGTTTTCCTATGCTTTTCTGAAAATATTTTTCTGCCTAAATTTCCCTCATGACTCAATGAGACTGCTGGCAATTCCTGCTGAGCATATCAAAGCTCTGTAATATTTTATCATTTTTTCCTATTTTCTAAACACATAAGGAGAAGTTATATTTATTTTGCTATACTGGATGAACTTTTTACTCAGGCTTCTGCTAGTGGTTTCTAATTTGGTTGCATATTTTTTAGGCTCCATTTTGTCCCCAAAGAACTTGACTGTATTTTAAATAGAATTCATGAAGAAAAATACCCATTGAGAATCATTTTTGCATTGGATAGCTCAGTTTTGTCAGTCATGTGAGGCACCTGGCTCATCAAGGAACATGGAGAGAAGAGGTCACTGATTAGCCAGACCAAAATGTCTCCATTTTGCCCTCAGGATTTTTGAGTTTTATGGTGCATATCCTGCAAATTGCTGTGCTCTTAAAGGAGAAGTTGTGCGCTATTTAGGAGGATTTATGGGAAGGATACTAGAGATTGATAGCATTAGATTATATGATGTTGACACCACAGAGATATTTCAGGTGCATGTATGCATGCACTAACAGCCAGCTTAAGGACTTTGACTTATAACGCAAGATGCCTCCTTCTGTTCCTGTGGTCCATTAACACTCAAGTAGTATCTGAATAAGCTTCTTATTAGCCTAGATAGATGTCTCCCAGCAGCATTTTTGTATGCATCAAAAGCATATTTTTGGAAGGTATCTCATGTTAATACCAAATATCTGTGCTTTGGTTTGCATCGATGCTTTAGTGGGTACAAACAGCTCTCCTTTATGATGAAACTAACCTGGAAGGTGCACTACAAGTGGTTGCCATCTTTGAATAGGTGTCAAGTCTACAAGACCAGACCAGAGTCAGTCCAAAGTAAACCCCTTGAAGCATGGATAGTATAGGCATCAAGTCCTCAAGAGAGAAGTTTTCACTCTGTGTGGGTCATCCCTGCTCCTAGCTCCACGCTACTTGCTTGCTCATGTAGAGACGGCCTATGCTTCAATACTACATGTGGTTCAGACATTTATTTGGACAGAGATCTCCACATCCCTGCCAACCAGCATAGATGTACTCTATTCTTACACACAGGTGAGTACCTTCCAGGTGGAGTTACAGTGCAGCGTAAACTCTGATGCCGTATCCTTAGCTAAGTAAACTAAACCACACTTAAATTGCCTCAAAGCTGATAACAAGGTTAGGGAAAAACATTGGAGAGGCTGGATTAGCTTCGTAGTAGTATAAATTTTCACTTTCTGATACTGCAAAAGCATTTTACCTGACACTCATGGTGCAGTTAATGAGAGAGACTGCTACTAACATAGTCCTCTTAGGACAGCAGGTTTTCAGGTTTTTCAGTTGTAGACACAAAAATTTTCCTAGACTGTTAAAAATTGTTTTGTGTCAGGGACCAGAGCTAGGTAAAGTGCATGACCTGTTGCATGAGATATAATTAACTTAGGAGCAGCTTGGCCATATCTGAAGCAATAGAAAGCAATTTTCTTGAGAAAGGTTGAAAAAATCCATATTGATCAGTACTAAGTAGTAAAAATTTATTGCAATGTTGTCAGTTGCCTTATTCCAAATCAATACAAATCTCACCAAAAGCTTCTTAAACGCAATAAGAATCTGACAAGGCCTTTTTGTCACAGATTAGTGTTAAAGCAATGAAAAGGCCCCCAAGGAAAACTGTCTCTGACCAGAATGCCGGTTATATCCCATTTCAGCAGTACTCCTTTTGGTATAGGACATCCTTATTGGCATTTTGGAACCCTGAAGAAAAGCTTAATGTTTTATCAGTTAACTAATGCAAATGTTAAGAAATGCCTAAAGACCTCAGATTTTTGACTGTTTTTATCAAATTGTAAAAGTTGTTAGTTTTCAGAAGAAAAAATCAATCAGCTACCTGAACAAGAATGAAAGATTGGATATACAAGGAAAGGGCTTTCTGTTTACAATTTAAAGAAAAAACTTTCATAAAAAAATAATTTTAGTCAGACTAAGATCCTGTGGTAGGAATGTTAAAATTAGCAAATACTGGTATGAGAGTAATATTTTTCTTCTTAGAAAAGCATTCTTGTAAACAAGAATTATTACCTCATTTAGAACAATTTCAACTTCACTGTTATATAGATTGAAATGTTGCTAAATTACCTTCCCCAAACAGCACAATCCAATTTCAGGTAGCTAACAACTAAAATAACATCCCCTGTACTTTTAGAACAACTTTTTTTTCAGGAATTCTGGCTGTACTAGCATTTGGTCAATTAATTTGCATTACCATAGTAGTTTGCATGGAAAGAGATATTTTAGTTATTAAGTTATCATGTCCTTCATTATTTCTGCAGAAAACGAACACACACACACACACACACACATTCATTAAAAATTAACGAATCCAGAATTAGTGATAAGTACCTACTTAACATGTTTCAAATCATGTATTTTTCAAAGCTTGACGTGATCTCTTGATTTCCGTGGGGGCTGGGCTGCTGAATGCCCGCAAATGTGTATCCACAAATAATGAAAATCTTATTGAAAGACAACGGCATTTTAGATCCTAAATCACTTAGAAGCTGTTAAAAAATCACACTATTTTTTTCCTTTGTGTAAGATAGTGTCTGTGCAATAACATGATTTAGCTCTTTGTCTTTAGCCCTTTCAAAATACACTTGCCAACACCCTGAGTGTGTGCTACATTGGTGTATTCACTGATGTTAAGTCAATCCACACTTTTAGAACCAGACATTCATCTCACTTAAAAGACAGGAAATAATAGGAGGAAATTGCTTCCTAAACCTTCTCTTGGGTGTTTCTAATGATACAAGTGCTTCTGCTGTGGTCCACCTGAAACTGAACAGGTTGTCTTAAATCTTTGGTCTCAACCAGGACAGCAAAACTACTTCATTTCCTAGTCAGAGCCTGATGGAGACTGTCTACAACTAATAACAGTTAACAGGCTATTTAGAAGGCGAGGGATACTTTCTGGTTGAACCCCTTTATATTATTCTGTCAAATATTTAGTAGTTTTCTCTTTATATACAAGGTTTCCCATGAATCACTACTTAAAAACATGAGTAACAAAAATCAGGTGGAGCAGTGCATCTATAAATGAAAATACTGGAGAATATGGAAGGAAGGCCTGTAGAATAGAGGAAAAACTCTCCAGAGTACAGAGTTCCACAGTAACTAGATGTCTAACGAAAAAAAAATCACAAAAGCAAGCAAAAATGTTAACTAAAGGAGAATATATATAAATTAGCTTTCCTTTATCTTGGTGCTGATGTGTTGAGACATTTGTCTAATAAGCTGCATCTGAAAGACAGCAAATTTTTGGAAGACAACTGCGTGTCTATAAGGAATGCACCTCTGAGGGTTATCGGTTCAACACAAGAACTGAAACCTTTGAATTGCTAATTATGTAGCTTCAGAGTGGTTAACAACAGAGCCGGAATTGTCTTTCCCAGATATGCAAATTTAGAAGCTTTCTGGAACCTTTCATTTTTTATGAGTTTGCCCTAAGGAAGAAACAACAGCTGAGAATCACACTTCCAACGCAGACTTAAACATGGAAAAAAAGACCGTTTCTAGTCATCAAGTTTCATTAGTGAGGAAGACCATAGTATAAAAGATCAATAATCCACAGAACACACAGGAACAAGCTAAGCCCTGAAAGGAACTAAGAAAGAGGAAACAGCAAGGTGAAAATGGAGGTGTATGGAAGATGTGGAAGCAAACCAGGCTGAAGCAGTGACTGGCATTTGGAAAGAGATGCTGCATTTACAGGTGCAAAATTAATTTTCAAAAGCTCACAGGGGAAAAAAACCCCAAACAATCAAACAAAAAAAAAATCCACAAAAAACAGAATTCAGTAAGTATCTCAATTATTAGTCCTGTCTTAGATAGCAGGTTAGCTATGACATGCAAGTGGCACTAGTGTCTGGTTATATGAGGACTCTTTCCGTTTAGCCACAGAGCCACTTTAAGTACGTTAGTCAAAACCCTGTGCAGTTCTCCACAGAGCTCTTGGCTGCAGAAACCATCCTCCCAGCTACCTTCTGCCAGTGCCTGATTCCTGGTGGTGGAAGTCGTCCTCCCCGACCTCTTCTGTGCAAGCTACCAGTGGTCCAACTCAGCATTAGAAGAAGTCAGCAGTTACCAGTCTTACATCAGAGACAGCAATGCTTCCATATTGCCACTATTTTGCAGTTTTTCAGTGATGTTTTTCATTTCCTGCCCAAGATGACAGGCCTACCCTATTTATTTAATTTTACACCGGAACAGAGTAGGAGAGGAATAGTCTCTTGGACAGACAACAGTTTAGATGGATGAAGGAAGTACAATTGCATCAAATTCCAAGTCCGGTGCTCAGTCAGCTTAGCTTAGCTTAGTGATAGACATATTAGACATATTATCTTGGCCAGTGTTAGCTGAAAAGCAATGTAGAAAGCTGTTAAGAAACTGACAGCAAGAATTTAACATCTGAGATGCTGACAATTCATCAGCGGCTTATGGGCCTTTGAATGTCTACATATGCACATTGAAAGAGTCAGAACTAATTTTCATTCTAAATTATATGAACAATTTACAAAGAGAAAAGAGACTGAAAGCAATTGCTAGCATTCAGGTTGATTGTCATGCTTTTTTTCATCTTTTGTCATCTTTTGTCATCTTTTTTTCATAAGCGTGTAATGTGTGTATCTTTGTACTAAACAAAATCACTTCCAGACTCAGTCCTTAAGCCAAGTGCTTAGGGAAGTGTAATGCAAATCAAGCAGAAGATATTGTACCTTTATTTCACATATTATTTGTCTTCAGCCTGCTGAAAACAGAATTCTTACACTGAAGTCAATGGCAAAACTCTCTGCAGAGCAACATGCTACTTAGATGGGTTTAACATTTCTGTTCTTAGCGGGTGTGATGAATTTGGCTGAGGGAATGAGACCTCAGTGTGGCTTCAGGGCAACAACAAGACCTTGGTGGGACTTCAGGGCAACAGAGGGATGCCTCAGAGGACACTGATTGGTGAGAACAGATCTTTCCCTGCTCACAAACATGATTTGGGATCTGGTTTCCAGCATATTTTTTTGTTTCCAGTACATTTATGGGATGCTGAATATGGTTTGTAATGTTCTCAGCTGTTTCCCTGTCACCATAAAAGTAATACTTCATTTTAGTAGGTAGGGTAGGGAGATATAGAGTAGAAACAAGTCTGAAAAATAGTTATTTTAATACAAATACACCAGAACATGGGAAGAAGTTACACCTAAGATGCAGTTTAGGAGGCTGATTCCTCTCACCTCCCAGTTGGCAGTTACCAGTCCTTTGAAAAGGCCTGGGGAGTGACTACAAGAGTGTTTATTTAGCCCTTTTGTGCCAATGTAAGAGTTGAAATCTTGTTCCTGGTTTTCCTAATTAAACCCAGAGATTTTTTTAAATCCATTTTAGTTTCCATTGCGAAATCAGCACATAATGGCAGAATTTTATCAATGATTGTGTTAGCTTCTCATTCTACCTTCTACTGAGAATATAGATCAAGGCAAACCAGAGTAAATACAGTTTTTACATAGGAGATGCAGGCAAAAATGCGTTCAAAGTGTTAATCCAGACAATTTCATTATAGTCAATAGCGGATATGCAGAAATGGGCTTGAGAGAGTTGTTTAGTGGGAGGATTGCAGAGACAGCTCTTTTATTGACTGCTGCTCTCATGGAACAAAACACAGAAAAAAGGATTTTTTGTAAGGCATTTGTAAGCCAGGACTGTCTCTTTAGATGGTTTACTTGTGTTAAAGGCTGGATTATGGAAGCATCCTTATGTTCTGTGATGAATTAAAAAAAGATTTGCTGCCTTGGACAACGGGAAGTCATGCAGTCCAATACTAAGTAACATCTGCTATGTACTTTTATGCCACTTGCAGACTGTAAAACACGTAGTGGGGATCTATTGAAAAGAAGGCAGATTTCAAGGTCCAAAATATAACAACAGGTAACAGATGTTTTGGTCAGATGGTTGAACTAAAATATACATTTTTTTACTGGTGTCTGAGACAGCAAATAAGACCAGAATTTATGACTTAACGAAGTTCTTATACAGTAATTTGCTTAAAAACCTCCTCAGGATGCAAAGCAACATTACAAATAAATGTCATATTCCTATCATCAAGTAATTCTATTTTAGGTGTTTGTGAATGGATCCTCAATTTTAACTTGACTGGCCCAAGCACTTCTGTCAGCTTTCCAAATTTTCTATGTATCCAGCAAATTAATTAAAATTGGGCACTTACAGATGGTTTGTATGATTTTAATATGCATGTTGTGTATTTATAAGCATCTTCTGCTATGTCTAGTACTTCAGTAGGGAAATGGGAGCATAGCCTGACTGAATGCTTTTCATATTGCTAGGATATTTTTACTTCTTCATAGTAAGCTACGACTCTCCTTTTAGCAGTCTGGTAAGACTTCATTTGATGGTTGTAATTTAAGCTGCTTGTCTTTAATTGACAAAGTGGTTGTAGAAAGGCATGAATGTGCTCTCCAGGGCTATCTGAAATTTCAGAGAAGCAGGACCCTGAGTATTTCACGGTGAGGCCGCTAGAGAAAGCAGCTGAGTTCAGTCAGTTGCTTTTAAGGTGCTGTCACTGCTCGTGAAGGCCCTCAAACGGACAGCCTCGGGACTTTCGGCATTGCTGTGGGTATGCCAAAGTCCTCTCTGCTGTCCATGAAGTGGCTGCTGACTGATGGAACACACTGAGACTTTCAAAATGTCCTGGATCCATGGGAAGCTTCAGGAGTGGTTGCTTCCCACCACGCAGTTTGCCGAGTATCTGTACTGGCAATGTGTGACTATAAAGGGTAGAAGACCCCAGAACTGAAAGAAAACGTGGATATTCACATAACACTGTTGCTAGTTTATCCCATTACAATTTATGAAAAATAATTCAGTTGCTAAAGTATTGCTGCACCCTTAAAACATGATTCCCTTTCCACATGTTATCTGTGTTGTGTTTCCCTGTCATTGCCACGTTCTTCATCCATGGCAGTGGGGAGTCTGGTCTCCCTCCAGCTTCCCTACAGTGCACCCCAGAACACTTCAACTTAAACTATCTTGCAAGGTCATATCTTCTTTCTTAACTTGGAAATGGAGAATGAGGCAGATGATGATGATGATGATGATGATGATGATGATGAGTAGTAGTAGTAGTAGTAGTAGTAGTAGTAGTATCAAGATTTGCGATTTATTAATCTGAACTGGGTGAGACAAAAGTCACATGTTGTTTGGGGTTTTTTTTCATTCCAGTCGGTTTGATTCATGTATTTTCACATGTCAGATTCCTAAACTGGCTTGGTACACAGAATTTTCAAAAATAAACATAAAGAATTGCTTATCAGAGCCCTGCAGGTTGATCTCTATCCTTCCCCATGGTAACACTTTTTCAGCACAGTAGCAGCCAGCAGAGTAGATAATGGGGCACTTCTGAACCTGAAAATTAGATGCTGTCTGCCATGACTAAAGAGAAAAATCTCACGGTGGAGGGGTATGAAGAAAAGAGGATAAAGTTAATTTTTGTTTTGTATTTAAATAAAAGGCAGATGGAAAAATACAGGAAGTCAGTGGTAATAAGAGAGAGATGTGTGCATGAAGTTAGGGAGATCACCAAACAGACCAACATATGCAACTTCCTGAAAAGAGCAACAGACTTTTTTTCACTCATTTAATAGGTAGAAAGTTTGTTTGGATTTATTTATTGGAAATTGGTGACTGGCTAAAAGAGACAGAGTCTCTTGTTTTCTTTCATATAATTCCCTAGCCAGGTTATCTGGGTGTGTAAGAAGCTATTTTGTATATACATTGGCAAAGGTACTGCAGTGCCATTTCCTTCTTACAGTGGCACTATTTGCAAATAACAATGTGAAATGAATAGGTGAATTTTTCTAAGCAGACAGCAAAAAAAAAAATCCCTTATGGACAATTATATGATGCAAATGAATAAAAGTAATTTCTAAAAAAAAATGCTGGTTTCTATTTAATTTTTTCACTTTAAATTGTCATGTGTATGTACCTATTAATGAATAAACTGATATATGGGAGAGAAGAGGGGACAAAGATTAAAGCCTGTATTTTTTTATGCAAGCAATCCTTTAACGTTTCTATCAATTCAGGGATGTTTTATGCTTATAACGTAAAAAGATGAATGAATTTCCTTGAAATTTTCTCAGTAGTGGTTGCTGATGCTGGGCAACAATGCCCCTTTCCTGATTGACAGCTACAGCACTCTAACTCTGTCTCTTGTAATACAAACATCACACTGAATCTTTCACGAATAGATGTAGTCTCCTTCCCTTTATTAGCTTTCTCATCTGATAGAGCGCAGTCAGTATAGGCATCATTCCCGTCCTTTAGAAAGAAGTAGATTAGTCCATTTCCTCATGGGGGTTTGCAAAGTCCTTCAATAGACGTGACTGGAAGAGGAAGAGGCTGAAGATGGTGGCCTAAGGGAATAAACTGCTGACTTGATAAATCTTTGGGTCTTAAGAGGTCATCTCTTGATGTCTGAAAGAAAGATTGACTTACCAGCAAATATGAGCACTAGTCTTTATGGCTTTGTGAGGGTTTTTTTAAGTAATATAGCACACATTTGTATATGAGATGATACTTATAAATTTTCTACAACTACAGAAACAGTGTTTTCCTTTCTCAGGTCTTATGAAATTCTCATAGATTTATTTATTCTGTTTTACACTGTGTGTATACTCTCCATGAGATGTGCAGGGAATTTTAATGAGTTTTTACACTAACAAATACAGCTATGAATTATAACATGAAAATATCTGAAACACTGTGAAATTTTGTTACATGTGACACCTCACAGACCTGGAAGAGCATAAGAGCAGTGAACAACATATCGTTAATGAAAATTCTGAAGTTTCATATTCATTGTCCTGAGATGAAGAATTAAATGCAACTAGGAGGAGATTAAATGTAAGTAATTATCTTTTTCCTGGAGTGTTCCATAACTTGTAAAGTTTTACTCTGTCACAGGAGAACCTACATATTTTTGGCAGGGGATTGTCCACAAACATTTAATTTTATCACTCCTCACTACCAGTAGATTCTAAAAACTCATAGCTGGACCCTTAGTTATAGAAACAGAGGATGTGCATCAGGAATCAAAGGAGCAATTTGTGTTTGAAAACAATTTATTTTATTTTATTTTATTTATTTTCTTGTAACTGTATTATATAGGTAGGGATTGCAGACAAAGAAATGTAATCTGCACATCTTCAGACCATGATTTAAGAAGGATTCATTTCCAAGACAGCCAGACCACCCTGTTCTAACACTGTCTGTGGAGGGTTAAGAGTCTGGGTTAGGACACAGAGTTTCAAAGGAGGTCCACCTTAGTGGACACCCTGTGCCATTTTTGGCTGACATTAAATCTAATGGTAGATTATGCTTTCTAGATACCTTTTGTTTCTGTAACTTACTCTTGACCGACTTCCTGCTGTTGCTTAACAGCCACAGCCCACAAAAGCACTTGGTACTTCTGGGTACTTTTCTGAGTGCAGAAGGCTGTCTAGACTGCAGAAGGAGTCTACAAGTACTTTGGTTACTTGGGGAAAATGGCAAAGTGCTACTCTTTCATGTGACATGCTCAAACTTTCATAATTTGTAGTTGTAGGGAGTTAGATTCCGATGTAAATTCCAGGCAATTTTTTGAGCTGATCTTGATTTCAATTTGACACTTGGGGACAAATGCAAATGTTGCACATGTAGACCATAGTTTTTCGGAAGCACAACAAATCTATGAACAGAGCATATGACCTACCTCCATTAAAAGATTTTTATTAATTCCTTATTCTTAGGGTCATACGTCATGAAGTGGCTTTGTATTTTTAAATAACAGCTGTCAGGACAAGCAGTGGTATACAGTTCTGTTTTGTTTTTTTGAAACATCTCTCTCCTGAGAGCCTTATAATCTAAGTCCAGATTGCTGCTGTCCTCCCCTGACAGGCTGGCAGAGAAGTATTGATCCATCATGGGAGGATGTGATGAAGTGACAACAGCAGGGACTTTTATTTGCTCATCTTGGAAGAAAAGTACCAGAAGGCAGTGTTTGCTAATCTCTCATGCTTAGGGAGGAAGAAGATGTGTGAAGAACAATGGGAAGAATGTGCTTGATTATTGCTTCCATTACAACCTGGGCAAGGGAGTGCTGGCATTAAAGTCGCCTTGCTGAGAGTAAAACCACTATAATTTGTTGCAGTCTTATGATCATATGCAACAGAATTGAGAGAAGCACTTAGGGCCTACCCCCACGACCAAAAGCAACAGCAAAAGTGATGTTTTGTCCAAAGGGTCCACAGAACATCTTGTCCACCACCTGACAGAAGCCACAAACATTGAAAACATTTAGGGAAAATGTACACTCTAAAAGAAGGGAAAAAAATCACAACTATAAGCAGGAAGGTGTTGCTTTTGTCATAGGAAAAGGTACAGAATGAAGTAAAAAGGAAGAGAGAGGAGTGTTCAGAAGCATTAGCAAAAGTCAGCATTGAGCAAAACCACTTGTTTCTACAAAACCTTTGGCAGAACACAGATTCATGCCATTTTTTTAGGAGAATAGCAAAATTAATTTGTAATAGGAATGTATATGATTTGCAAGCGCAATCTGTATTTTTTGCTCAATAGTTCATTGTGTTCTGCATATGCTGCCAAAGAAATCAAACAAATACAATATCCCTGAAAAACAAACGGTTAGGTTTGTTTAGGACAGCAGAGGTGCATGGGAAAAAGAAAGATCTATTAGTATTCGGCAGGCATATCTGAATTCCAGTCCATACACGTGAAGAGCAATTGTTCTGATGCCTAGACAATGACTTTCACATTTTATTTTACCCTGTGTTATGCCGTGCCCTGTTAGGCTCCAGTTCTGCGACGCTCCGTGTATGGCTGGATTGCTGCATTCAGACAGACTGCAGTGAAGTCAGCCAGCTCACAACAAATTCTAAAATTGGGGCAAAAGTGAAGAATATTAAATTAGAGAATAAGCATGATAACGTGTTTATTTTTGCGAAAGTAACTCCACAAAATGTTGCTGGCTGGGGTAGCACAGGCTGGGATCAGGACAGAAAAGTACACTACGGCACAAAGCGCTGCATGTACCGCACAGTTTTCTAGTTTTTTGTTCTGCTTTCTTTGCAAAACCATTTTGGGCTGTGAATTATCTTGCGCTGTCTTTCCTGAGGAGCACTTCTGAAATGCAAGGAGAGCTATTTATCACAGCTCAAAATTGTTTTGTACACAGAAGTAAAAAAATCCATTTTACTAGGCAATATAAAGCTTCATAACTATCAGCTGTCACCAAATAACAATATACTGTCTGTGATATGTTTAATATCTTGTGAAAATTTGGGAATTTTTGTGACTGTATTCTGCTTAATCCTAGTTAAATCTCTTAACTATTAATTATACTTTATTTGTAGGCTAGTTGCCATCTTCATGGCTAGCATATCAGTTGGTGGAGTCTGGTCTTCACTGAGCCTTCTCTGATTTTTAAGAAAATTGAACTAAGATGTTGTTCATACAGGGGTAGAGCAGAGAAAGAGGAGGCAGGAAAATAGGTCATTCTCCAGAAACACTCTTGAGTAGTCACCTCAGCTTTGTACCTCTGAAACTTATTCCCCACACCTAACATTTCTGAACTGTGTTATGATGTTTTTGGTAATAGAGTAGTTGTGCCATAAAAATGGCTCAGAAAGGTTGCGTTAAGTAGATACATAAAACAGCAGACTAGCAATATTCTCAAACTGAAGAATACGATTTGAAAATTATCGTCTGAATTTTAAAAAGCATGATTAGTCATCCACTTGCCTGCTGACCTCTTAATGACTGTGCTGCTAACTATCAGTGCAGCCTCTGACTTTGACAAGAAAATGTTTTCCTTGTTGGCAGCATGGATGCTTTTAATTGACACACACAGGGGAAAAAAAAAAGAGGAGAGGAAAGGACACATAAAAATGAGGCAACAATGAAGCAAATAGTAGTGTCTATATTAGACTAATAGTAGTGTCTAATGATTCTGGTCACTAATTTCCTAGCATAGAGTCACACTGAAGAGTAAGTAGTAAATCCTAACCACCAACGGTTTTTAGTTAGTATGATTTATGACTCACTACAAAAAATGAAAAGCCATTAAGAAGTTCTTTTTCTGAAGTGCTAATCTTTGCTTAGCACTCTGGATAGCAGGAAAGCGTAATGTCAGCTTAAAAAAGCCTGAAACAAGAAGTGAGAAAGGGATGAAAAATAGTAGCATCCTCAATTGAAGAATGGTTCTGTATGCGACTACTTTACATCCTCTGAAAGGTAAGAGAATTTAATTCTGTTCCTTATGCATCTGAAAAATGTATTTTAAGGGGGACCTTTAGAAAGCTCTGTTTTAATGCTGTTAAAACTTTAACTTTGTGTGAAACAGCCTGGAATGTTGATCTTGAAATTTGCTTTAGGAAAGTACAGCATTTTCTGAGAAAACTACCCTCAAAGTAGAAAGAAATTGATTCTGTAATGATACCCTTTTACTACTACTTTGTTTCTGTTTTACTAAATGGTTGACATAGATATAATCATTCAATCTGATGTTGTTGCAACAGAATGAAAATTGATCAATATATCATTATTGATCAGTTTCTTTCTGATTGGCTTAGCAAATCTGTGTGTTATTTCTAGCCTCACACAGGCAATCTAGCCTATTCAGAGTTAATCTAAATAAATGCTTGCATCTACTAACACATAAGGTTACAAAACAAGTAGATTATATAAAAATGAGCTGAACGATAGCATAATTGCATATATACGTATATCAAAGCATTTAATATGTGCTTAAAATTAGGTATGAAATTAAAATCACACTTAAATCTAGACATGAAATAAGAGTATTTTGCTTAGTCACAGTCATAGTAGTCCAATAACCTCTCTGTTCATCTCAATTTATGCAAAACCTTTAAAAATTGCAGTTTCTAGGAACCATACACTATAACCCTGAGCATTTCAGTATTTTCCAATTGAATTCATGTAGGTGCTTTTTTTAATACAGCTCTTAAAATAGATTGAAATGTTTTACAGCTTTATAAAAAGGCATGTTGCAACCAGTGCATTTAGCACAATCTAATGAAATAATATTAGACCCATACTTTACCTACTTTTGATGTGTTCTTTGCATACATTCAATAAATGTTTGTGATTCTGTGACTGCATTCTCAGTTACTTCAGCAGCCTTGTTTGCCTCCTGCACATGAAGCAGTCTCTTTTAGTTTTCTTTTCCCTCCAAGTTTAGTAAAATGATTTTTAATACGCAGTTAATCAAGATGCTAACCAGCAAACCATGATAAGTTCATCAGCTCAGAGTGCTTTTAACATCCAATTCTAAATCTCTAGTGGATAACGTGCTGAAAATCTAGTTATTTTATCAATTGCATGTCTTTCCCAGCCTGGTTTCTGTGTGGAATGACATCTGATTAAGAAACTGTGTCACAGCACAACTGTTTTTCTCTTTGGTTCTTTTTAGCATATATCCAGCGGCATAGAAATGCATGGGAGGAAGGGTCAAGTAACGTTTGTGTAGCTCAACCTGAGAGGTCAGATCATGCTTTCATTACTCAGATATCATGTGTTTGAACTAACATAATTACAACATTATTCCATTATGTCAACAAAAAGAGGTGTCTGAAGCTGATTATCTTGCTGCTCCATTGTTACCCTCCTCTATCTCATCTACTTCTCCTCAGTAAAGTGTTTTAAAGACACTTTAAAGTTTTAAAGTTTTAAAGATTATCAATTTTTTACTTGCCTACATCTTAGATTTTAGCCAGTGTATGCCGGTTTTATGTTAGAAATTATTTCAGAATAAGAAGGGAGAGTTAAAGGCCAGACCCTAAGGACTGGTCCTTTTGGCTTCAGGCACAGCTGAGAATTGTTCTGTGTAACAATTATAGCAAAAACAGATTCTTTAGGCCAATCCCAAAAAGCAATTTATAGCCACTTTGTGAGCACTTGGTCTCTTGGACACAGACATCATAACCTGCTGAGACACTCCAATCATTCTCCTTTAAGAAAAGCCAATGAAAGACAAAGGTTATGCTTCAATACGTGCACCGGGAGCTTCCCAACCCCTGGTTTCCGCAGTCAGACGGATAACTGCTCTTGCAAACCTGATGGCCTGTTCTGCACACATTTTTCAGAGGGGAGATGAAATCATTGAATTTATCAGTGTTCAATAGTCGATATTCAGAAATTGTACATGACAAGCAATATTGCAAAGGACCAAAGTTACTGTTTCCCCTGAGGATTGCTTCCTCTCCTAGATTCTTCTTTGTCTCCAAACTATCCCAACAGCGTTTCGCCTCATCTTCCTGCTGATGAGTGTTACTGTCTTTAGCCTATTCATTGACTCACTTTACAGAACAAAAAGTGATTTTAGTTTCCTATGAGTGATCTGCCTTCTGAGGCCAGATGTTCTTCCAAGTTGAGAAGCTTCGTAGCCCTCATGCAAATGTGGCCAGACATTACCTGAAGCCACTTCCATCTTTTCATGTTCTAGAGATGAGAGAGCTCACCCAACTACTATTACTTCTCCTCCGGCTACTTCATCATCATGTGTTCAGAGAGGGGTAAAATATGTTGTCCTACCCTGTATTTAGCCTATGAATTTTCTGGACTCTGTCAAGTTAAACTTTGTCTTGACCAGTCTGGGTGGGTTCAGTAAGGTACATCCTCTACAGCCTTTTTCTGGCTGAGTGGAGGGCTAGGATTTGAACTCTGAACCATCAGCCTGGCCTAACAGTGCTGGGAAGAGAAGACAAATTTTCATAATAAGTGAACACCTACCTCCTTGCTAGCATAAAATCTCCCTCCCTCTCTCTCTTTTAAATTTAGGGGTCCATGTGCCAGTGTGAGTGACAAGAATAAAAGAGAGTAAAAGTCACAGTAAATCAGGTTGATAATACCATTACATATGGTTAGAGAAAAGCTAGCTAGGAGGAAAGGAAGGTGCATCTTTAAGAGGGTCGTGCATCTTTAAGAAAATATTCCAAATGCAGGCAAATCTCAGGAAACTATGAAAAGCATGGGATACATCTGTGTTTTTTGAACTAACATAAATGGCAGTCAGCCTGTGCCCAGCTATTGTCTGCTTATTACGGGGCCTGAGGGTAAAAAGAGGTTGCAACTTTCTAATCTTAAGTTTCCACTCTCAAGAATTTGGAAGTCAGGACTTGAGCAGCATAGCCTCATAAGACTGCTCTGAAAGCTCAAATTATTCTTAAATGGAATTTGTTGCTTTTTAATTTTCTTTTTGCTCTTGAGCTTTTAGGGTGTATCCAGCTCGTTTTTACAAAAGGAAAGGCACTTAAAACAAAATCCAAGACTTTTGCTAATTACAAACTACAAACCTGTGAATCTTCATGAAAAGTATAAAAAACCACTGTGAGTTTCACTGTAAAACCAGAGAATATTCCTCATTATCCTTTATATGCAATTGTGAGGAAGACATGTCAGACATAATAAAAACCCAAAGACTGACCAGGTGAATTTACGGCTAAACAGCTTTTCACCAACCAAGCAGAAAAGAGAATTCCACAAGGGACCACTGAGAACACAACTGGCCACCAGTTGCCAGGCTCCAGTATCTTGGAGGTCACAAAAGTTGCCACGCAGTATTATCTTCTTTGTTCATGCAAAGTGCCTGCTGAAATCACTGAGAGCCTTAAGCACGAATTGTGGGATTGAAATCTGTTATAACTGTCATACATGATAAGCTAGTCATGTTTTAGATTGCACCATCTTTTTGAAGAAATACATTCTTGGACGTTCCCAGTTATTCCCTGGGAGCTGCTTAATACTACTTATTTCTTCTATCTTACCCCTTTTTCTTCAGCAGCTGTTCCTTACCCTATGTAAAAGGCCAGATGAAACAGCAACAATAGAACTGTGAAGCATACACCTTTTTAAAGGTGGCTATAGAGGGAGGCAGATGGTCCCCGTCAGTTGCTCCCACATACAAGAAACTTCCTTGGTTTTGGCCATCTTGCAAAACAACACAACTCTGTGAGCTCTTGTTCAAATTGCTGTTTACAGAAGTGACGATTAATCAGAACAGAACAGAAGTGATGGAGCTAAAGGAGCCCAGGGAGCTGGGGGCTGGATTTAGTGGTTTTGTTTGCCACCAGGCATTGCTAAGGGTGTCTGATCAGCACCAGCAATAGCATTGAAAGATAATGTAGGGGCTTCCCTGGGAGCAGGGGGAGGAAACCTTGCAGCATCCACATTTTGCAGTAGGAAATACTAGGTACTAGGCGTGATCAGACCTGTAGCATAGCATCTTCTTTGTAATTCTCACTTTAATAAAAATAAAATCTTTTCCTTAGGCAGAAAATGCAGAGCAGGGCTCTTTTATGTAATAGTGAGTAATGAATAATTTTATGTTGAATTCAGGACCAGTTCTTCTCCAACTCGTATTGGCGCAGCTGCTCTGGCAAGGTGGAATTAACTTGTTTAAAGATGTGACACTACAGTAAGAATTATTTGAATCATGAATTTTTAATGTGATGACCGAAGAAAAAAATTGAAAGAAAAAAGTAATTTTAAGTTGAATAAAATAAAAATAATGTATTTTCCTGCTTCCGCTTTCAGTCAGATAAAACCTTTGGAGTTTGAGATTGTTTATACAAAACTTAACCAAACTTTATTTTAGTATATGAAATGAATTTCTTTCCTACATAGCTAAAAATATTTTTATTTTTGTATTAATTTTCTTTCTTTTTTTTTTTCAAAAGCTATTTTCTAAATTACCCCTTAGTTGTGTGTTAAATGTTTTTACTTAAATGTCAAGTGAGAACTAAAAAAACCAATAAATTTCAGCAATGTTCACTTTTAATTGCACAAATTCAAATTACTCTGAGTGTGGGTGAAGACGAGAAGATTGAGGAAGCTTGTCAACCACATTCTAAAAGGATTCTGCAGAGTTTGGAAGTAGGTAGTGGAAATCAAAAGTTCATTCTAGAAACCCACTTAAATGTATGTGTCTCTCTGTATTTCCTTCCCCAAGTGCCCAAACTGAACAGGATATTATCACTGAAGCAACACAAATCCATGAATACTCATCCATCACAGCAAATACTAGAAATACCTGCTGAAATCCAGCTCAAAATCTGGCTTTTATTTTTTTTTTCATTTATTCCCTAAATGAATTTGTAAATCAATGTTTTAACTAATAACTTTTCATTACATCTAAGAGCTTATCATTTCGGTTTGTGAATGCTGTTTCCTGGTAAATGAGGTTATTTTTTTCCAATATTATAACAGTGACCTGTGCAGTAGAATAGTCGTTTACTCAATAGCATTCTGCAGAAGTAGAATTGTACAGTTTCTGTGGTATATTTTTAATGGACATTTTCTTGAAAACCTTACTCCTGATGGTGAAAGCTGACTTACAGCAGAAACTTACCGTCTTCAGGATTATTGTCAATAAACGTGAAGATGTAATTTGAGTGATAATGAAAGAACATTTTATTGAAAATCTCCAGAGAGTCTGTTTCACAAGATATAATTGGAGAGGGGCTAAGAGCCTCCTGCACCAATTTCCAAACTAAGCATCTCAACCATCAAGATGTGTATATTTTAAAGCTGTCTAGGGGGAAAAAAAAAAGTAATATAATCAATAACAATATAAGATTAGAATATGGCTATGCTGAAATGGGGACATGGAGGGGACCGGAAAAGAACTCTGAAATTGATGCAATTTGTACGCTGAAATGTTGTTTGTCAATGTATTCTTAACCTTCCTTCTCATCCATATCTTTGAAACTGCTGGGACAGACCTTCATGTGCTGCAAATTGTGCAGCTGCACTGACTAGCGTCATTTACACTCATAGAAGACACTACCATTTTTATTTTTTAACTTTTTTTTAGAGACATAGCTCCAAACTGTTTGTTGGTAGAGTGTGAGCTTCACTCTATGACACTTCTGGTTTAGGGTATACTGAGAACCCCCAAAATCCCCCACCTTCTTCTGTGGCTCTGAAATCCCATCTGGAGATCAAAATGTACGTTCGGAACAACCACCATACTTTGCTGGTGTATTTTCAAAGAGTTTATGACACCAGAGTTGCAAGATTTTCTTTAGCTGTATGTTTGTCTCCTGTTGGCATTTAATTCTTTAACATTTTAGGCCTCAATGATTTAAGTCTTGTTTCAGAGGTGGCCTTGTTTCCTTCTCAATTAGTGCTTTGGTCACAAAGCTGAAGCTGGATCTCATCATTAAAGAAGACAACAGATTACTGGCTCTTCACTGCAAGGGAATTTTGTGGATGGAATCTGCTTTTCTCCCTGGCCCAAAATAATTCAAATCAATTGACCCTTAGTCCCATTTCTTTCTTTTAATCTAAGCTTTTGTGAAGGAGTAGAAAGATCGGTATTTGAGAGTAAGGAGTCATTTGAATTCCATTTGACTGCTGATTTGTCGTCTTTTTTTGGTGCTGATGAAAAGGTATTGATTATTTTCTAAAATTGTGTCAAAGGTACCGAGAGATGTTCTTTATCCAGTATCTGAATTTAATATATCAATAATAATTAAATTTTGTATTTTATGCTTGATCTTCATTTTACAAAAAGCATGCTCATTAAAAAATGTTCCTCTAATACAGATTGAAAATAAATGAATATTCATATTGTGAGCTTAGTGCAATTTAGAAACATCACTGACTTTCTAAATGCTGAGAAGAATATTGTATTATTTTTCTTGGATACGCAAACCAGGTTTTCTATACTTAGAAGTGTGTTCTGTTAGAACATGAATTAGCTATGATTTTCCTTTGGGTCCATTAACATCATTAGCAGGGCCACTGGTTCCATAGTTTTAAAAGGGTTCAAGAACCAATGACGAACAGTTTGCTTGTGCACTACAAAAATAATTTTTGTACTCATGCAATTTTCTTTCTCATGGCTTTCCGGCTCCCCTCTATCCTGTTATTTTTTCTCTAAAAAAAATATTTCCTTCTGGTTTCCAATATACTATTTTTGGGCTTCTAGGCTTAAAATAAATATTTTATTTGTAAGCACAAACTCTCACGTTAACAAAAAAGAAATATTCTAAACTATTGTAGCTGGTAACAGGGGAAGGATTTTGGTGTGCTTTGTTACAAAATAGGCTTACAATCTCCTTTGTTTCAAAGACTGAAAACACAGAAAATTATTTGTTTTAAAAAACGTCAATCAGTTTCTTTCCATATGAAGCTTCTTTTTTTTTTTTCTTCATTCTGCTTACCTGTAGAAGGAGCTGAATGATTAAAACTGATATTCCTAAATCGTACTAGGACAACCTAAGCACTAAATCCAAATGTAATGGTGGCGATATTTCTGAATTTCTGTTTAGACACTGAGAAATAATTTATAGCGTGGGTGCTTGACACTTAACAGCTTGAGAACCACTCTGCTGCTGAGCAAAGCTGTGCAAAATACACATGGTCTTAATAACCTCACTTTGTGCTGCCATTCTTACATGATATGTAAAGCCACCCTTGTGAATTTCCATAACCAACTGTTTTTCTTAGTTGCCTTTTTAGAGTTATTTAGTCACAGGTAGTATCAAAGAGCTATTTTTCTCTCCTTTGTGGATTTCCAGCAATGCCTTGTAGTCATGGGTTGTTGGCTGATCTATCGGAAGTCCCTACAGTAACCTTTGCAAGCATTACATTAGGGCAGTTAATTTTCATCTTATCTATTATATGGTGTTATTTTAGTCTTGTAATATCATTCACTATTGAAAATGTATGCATGGCACAAAGTTATGCATTTCATTCAGCACTGGGGGTGTGTGTTTTGTTGTTTCTTTTTCTCTTTCTTTCTTTCTTAACAGAAATGTTTAATGAATACGGAATATTAACGTTGGCATAAAATTAACCAACAGCAGTTTGCCAGCTGGGAAGCTGGATGGAGGATTAATGTGTGTTGGCTTGATGAAACAGTGAAAAGTTGACTGGACAGAACATCTGAGTTAATGGGAAAAGAAGGATAGTGCGAAAATATGGATTGTAAAGGACACCACTGTAGCGAGAGATACAACATTAACCAAATACTTCAAACAGAGCCTACTTAGCTTCAGCAGGGCTTGTTCGCTTTAGTTCAGCCTTGATCTTACTAGACCTTAACTGGTTCTCTAATGAGCCACAATCCAGATAAATCAACTGCAGATTACTTGGCCATGACTGTAATTTAATAATCATTGGTTTAAATCCTTTTCCTATAAAATGGAATATGTTACATTAATGTGAAACATCACTGACCAAACTTTAGTATGAGGAGAAAGGAAAGGAAGGAAAAAATTATAGTTGTCGTATTATTTCCCTTACATCTACCATGCTAAACCGTATCTGGAAATACCTGGACATCCATTCCACTTTGTTGTGACAGAAATGCCAAAACTCAGAAATGTAAAAGTAATGGTGATGTTTCTACAAAGAGTTGATTTTTTAACGGGGCCAAGTTTCAGCAAAATGCAAAGTAATATGAGAGAGGTTTTGGTTTTCTTTTGTTTCAAAATATTGTTATTCTGGAACAAAATAATTGGTCATGTATTGTGCTCTGAAAGCAGACAAATGCTTGCCTACCTGAGTTGCTAAATGGAGAATTGACAGACATGACCCTGGCAAAGCTTCATACATGAGCAAATTATGGAATAATAATACTGCTCTTTAGAGGGGTAACATCCTCCATTATTCAGTCATTCTACATTACGCACAGATGATCTAAGCACCCTTTGGGTTTTCAGATACTTAAGAACTGCTCATGTGTTCCTCTCCTGCTTTGTGGAAAAGAATGCATGAGGGCATCCTAGACCTCCACAGCCCATTTTTATAAGCTGGATATCACAGGTGGGCATGTATTTTATACCAATAATTGTATGACAGGACTACTAGAGCTGAGTGGCCAGCACAGCTGATGGAAGTTACAATGGTATTTTCCTATTAAGATGTAAACCAGAAATTTGTATGAGAGAAGGTTGTGACTGAGGCAGCCATATCAAATCTTCCTACCTCTGCATAAACACATACATATTTATACACACACACAAATATTTATGTGGTTTAGGCATGAAGCTGTGTGCTGAGTAACCATCATCACAGAGAAAGATCCTTTATGATCTTCACTGATTTTGCTTTTTGACAACTGGATTTTTTTTCAGAATAGTTGGATTGCATGAAAAGTGCTTGCCTGTTTGCTTCTATACTATGCCCCTGACCATAACATATAAGCACTTGCTGAAAGGGGTGAATGAATTAATTTTAAATTTTTGTCATTTCAGAGGGAATGCTTAAATCGTGTCACCAGGTATGCGAATCAGCTGGCCAGTTTCCTCAGGCTGTCCACTCTTGGTAAAGAGAGTATGGAAAAAAGTAACTAAAAACCTTCCCTGAATTGTCATGCAGAGGAAGTTTTGGGTTGATTTTTTCCCCTCTCTTGATTAGGATTTTATGAAGACTAAATAATTAATGCAGTAAGCTGAAAAGGTAACTAACACTGGTGGGAAGTTTACCCCTTTTTTCATCCCCTCCACTGAAGACTATTTCCATAAGGTCAAATAACCTTTTAAAAGTTTGGATTATTTTCATATCTTATGCTTTCAACCACCCCACACCCAGCCCCATTCTTTCACTGTTGATTCTTCAAATTTTAAAATATTTGACTTCTCTTATGAATGCCAGTATTTATTACTACAGAGACACCTTATTTCCCTGCTATCCCACTCCTTAGTTGGTCACAAAGCTGCTCAGCGCAGTGAGACATTGTCAGGACATTGTGACAGACTATAACATGGGGAGGGGGGGAAAATCCCACGTTCTAAGTAAGCATGTTAAGACTGACAAAAGAGGCACAGAAAGAGCTTTAAACAGAAACAAAACAAAAAAATCCAAACCTGAATGGGATAGGAGGACAATCACAGGCTGTGATTGCCATAGCTTTTTATTTCTGTGTAAATTCCGGTGATCAATGGTACTCTTCAAAAGATGTCATTGGGGTTTTTTGGTTTTCCCACAAGAAATGATTCATAAAAAAGTTGAAGGCATGTTCTCAGAATGAAATGTCATTGCCACTCTTCTTTTAATTATTACAAACTGATACCATTATGCAATAAAGCGTTTCAACATTGTATAGTGAATATTTTCTCTCTTAAGAGTCTCTCTTTAGAGATGTGGCAAGTAAGGTCAGATGCTTCTTAACGGAAATAGAAATGAAAAGCACTACCTCATTGATTTCTTCTCCACTTCCAAAAATGAGATCTTTTTTTTTCCTCTCTGCCTCATCATAATGATTCCAGATAAGCACCGACATAATAACAGACTAGTATGGAGAGGTATAATTCTTCATTTCAATGATATTCTATAGTAAGTTTATCATAGATTCAATTCACTGCCCTGAGATGTGGCTACAGTTGCTAAGAGGAGCTCTCAATGAAAGGATTCATCTGTGCACGGAAGACAGTGAACCAAATTCATCCCTGCTGTAAATCATCCGACTTTATTGGAACTGCCTCAGAAAAAAATTTGTCCCACTCCATTTATCCATCACTCTACAGAAGGACGCCTTTCATAAAAGTTATTTTCCTCTTTGTTGCTCTGCTACTTACATATTTCACTCTTTGAGTAGGAAAAGTGAATGATAAAGATGAAGATGAATATTTGGTGCCTACTTCTTTTACAAAGGAAGTTCTTGTGCAAAGAAATATAACTCTGAACATTTCACTCTAATTGACTTGTGAGACAAAGTGTAAGCTTTCTTGTAGGAGACTGTAAGCTATGGGACTAAAAGCAAAACTTGACAAAAAAAAAAAATTTAGAAAAGTGCTTCCACAAATTTAATAGAAACTATGTTCACACAGCAGTTCCGTTATTCAAGTTGTTGAACTTTTCATAAATAACTGTTCCTCACAATGCCACTGTCAATGAGGAAAAGGTATTGTTCCAGGACTAGTGACATGTGAGCAGATTTGATGAACACTACAGACTGAGATAGGCACCAAATCATAGAATCATAGAATCATAAAATGGTTTAGGTTGAAAAGGACCTTGAAGATCATTGAGTTCCAACCCCCCTGCCATGGGCAGGGACACCTTCCACTAGACCAGGTTACTCAGAGCCCTATCCAACCTGGCCTTGAACATTTCCAGGGATGGGGCATCCACAACTTCCCTGGGCAAACTGTTCCAGTGTCTTACCACCCCCAGAGTACAGAATTTCTTCCTAGTATCTATTCTAAATCTCTTCCAGTGTGAAGCCATTACTCCTCGTCCTATCACTACATGTCCTTGAAAAAGTCCCTCTCCAGCCTTCTTGTAGGCCCCCTTCAGATACTGGAAAGCTGCTGTAAAGTCTCCCCGGAGTCTTCTCCAGGCTAAAAAAACCCAACTCTCTCAGCCTGTCTTCAGAGGAGACGTGCCCCAGCCCTCAGATCATCTTTGTGGTGCTGCTCTGCACCCGCTCCAACAGGTCCATGTCCTTCATATGTTGGGGGCCCCAGAGCTGGGCACAATATTCCAGGTGGGGTCTTACGAGAGTGGATTACAGGTGCAAAATTACCTCCCTTGACCTGCTGGCCACACTTTTTTTGATGCAGCCCAGGATGCTCTTGGTTTTCTGGGCTGTGAGTGCACATTGCTGGCTCATGTTGAGCTTCTCATCAACCAACATCGCCCAAGTCCTTCTCCTCAGGGCTGCTCTCAACCCATTCTCTGCTCAGCCTGTATTTGTGCATGGGATTGCCCCTGCCCAGGTGCAGGACCTTGCACTCAGCCTTGTTGAACTGCATGGGTCCACCTCTCCAGCCTGTCCAGGTCCCTCTGGATGCCATTCCTTCCCTCCGGCATGTTGACTGCTCCACACAGCTTGGTGTCATCATGTGCTGAAAGGATAGGTCTTATTTAAAATAAAATGTACATCCTACTAAAAGGAGAAGACCATTTTGCCAATAAATCAGATGCATTTCTTGAGTTATGTTTGTGATAGTTTGCAGATCATCTTGGAAAGGCTAAATTTTAAGATGATTTTTCACTCCTTACACAAACCGATTTAGCTAGGAGTTAAACTTGCAGAGCAACATTTGGTGGTAAGTAGGAAAAAGATAATTGTTCCTATTTACCATGTTCTTAGTAATAACACTGAAAAATAGAATGGACTGAGAGGCCAAGAGTGTACTGAAGTGTAAGACAAAGTGCTAAAAATCAAATTACTCCTTCAGAAGTCTTAGTATAAGCCTATGTCACATTTTGAAGTATTATAAAATTGTGTGCATATCTCTAAATTGAGCCTACTTGTATCTATTATAAATACTTATTTTGCAGAAGTCTAAAAACTCAGATCCAGGGTTGTGTTGGTTCCTTAAACTAATGGCAGTTAAGAAAATTTTATTCACTTTGAAATTCTACCTTTACATACTACTCCCCTCTGATACACAATTTTATGCTTACAGAAATCTGTCAGTCATGAAGCACTTAAAAACTGTCAGAATAACAGAAAATGATAGCAAGTGGCATTTAAGATATACTTATTGCATTGCATACTACGTATGGAGAAAGTTTAATTAGTATTGTGTAGTTTGGATTAGTGATACATTGACGGCACACTGATTACATACTGAGAAAGCACTCTCAGTTTTGCTTCAGCACCCAGCCAGCCTGACTCCTGCTTATTGCATGGCATAAAGCAGAAATCCACTCATTAGCAATATTTCAATCTGACATTTTCTGTTCTAACGGATTGAACCTATCCTATTGTTTAGCAAATACGTCATTGAAAATTAACTGCCTAAATCAGCAATTAGATTTTCAACTGCAGATAATAATCTCTCTAATATCCAGATAAGATTTCCATTTTTTCCCCTCCCCTCTGACATGCTCTGCGTTTTATCCTCTAGAGGGTGCAGTACACAAGAGTTTAGGTGTGTATTCAAGGAAAAAGTGGACATTAGATATGAGAAATCTGTGTGGGCCATTATACAATCAAATGTGAATGATGTGGCTGTGACCTTTTCCATGTACAGCTCTGGCACTGAACGTGTTTGCTCTTTCTGTGAATCTGAATTCAGTTAAAATTGCACCAGCTGCTAGAAAACCTACTGCAAAATCTATTACACAGAAGATCAAGGTGAAGGAACCAGGACACTGTAAGGCAAAACCTTTGCGAATAAGTTCACCTTAAGGTGAATGACTCCATCCATGTTAAATGGGACTTTTTGGCTAGTTTATGTAATATATATATTCAAACGCTTTGCTGAAGCATAACCTATATTGCCTGCTTCTTGTGAAGGCAGGCTCTACTGGAGACATAAAAATCTGATCTGGCACTGGAGTTTCAGATGATCATGTGATTCAGAGTTGTGGTGTTTCTCTATTTTTGACAGCAAGTTAAAAGAAAAAGAAGATGCCAAGTAAGTTCAAATCATCAAAGAAGCAATGATTTCTATGACAAGTGAATCTTGTCCTGCAAGCTTAAGGGAATGGAGGCAGCTATTCCATCCTTAGAAAGTCTGAATCATTTTATCGTCCAGCTGGAGAGCAAAAGAAATATAGGAAAGTTGGCTGAGGTGAACTGAGGGGAAAATGTATTTTGAATGATGATGTCTAATCATCTAATCATCTAATCATCTAAATGACACTATATACTTTTGCTAAAGAAATAGTTTCATCCAAAGCCCTCTCAGGACAATTAGGAATCTCATAGTGATTAAAATAAACTTCAGATCAGACCATGTTTGTGATTTGTTTTTATGTGATAGGAGAAAATATAAGCAGTCCTACTGCAAATATTTTAACTGGTAATAGTCCAGAAGTGACAGAAGTGACCGGAAAAAAAAATCTAGTACCATAATGTTTGCTGAAGTACTTAGTGGTGTTTGAGTGCCGTATCAAAGAGTGAACATATCGCATCAGCTCATCCAAGGTATCATTGGATGAGTGGGGTGGAATATATTGAAATGTTGATCATGTCGCACATTAGCGAGCTGTGTATTGACGAGGAGCTTCCATACTCAAGGTGTTGATTTTGATTTCTTGTTAAGCTCTCTCAGTGATTTGTGACTAATCTATATCTAATTTAAAGTACTCAATAGAATCTCCCACATCTCTATTTTAAAGACCTTCTTTGATAGAAATTTTTCTGAACTTTATTACCCCCTGATTACAGCTAAACATCTTGTGCACAAGCCTTGAGAGAGCTTGTCTAATGACTCATAATTGGTTTGATAGCCAGTCCTATTAGACAATCCACAAAATTTTCTTCCCCACCTATTAGTTTGATGATCTGTGACCGCTTCATGGGAATTACAACATGAGATATTGCAAAACACGCATTAAGATGAAATTGAATAATGTTATTTACTTGTGATTGCAACTGTAATTGTTTAAGTGTCGGCATCGTGCTCAGCAGAAGCTTGACTCTCGGCTGCCTGTTCTGTTCAATGTAGTGCTTGCCTCACCTTGGGAGTGTGGTACCAATTTTAGCAGTTCTATTTTCCTCATTATTGAATGTGACTTTGATTAATGTGGATGGTATTGGCCAGGACACAGGAGCACCCAGTTTTTCTTTGAAAAGCTAAAAATTTACCCCAAAAATCTTATACAAGTTTTTGTTTCTTAAAAAAAAAAAACAAAAAACAAAAAAAAACACCACAAAAACCAAAACTGGCTTTTAAAGGAGACTTTTTCCACACACAAGGCCAAAGGTTATATAAACCATCATTAACTGGAAAAAATAATACCTACAGCAATAACAAAAAAGGGTTGATGAGGAAAATATGTGAAAGAGGATAAGTAGCTTTTCCCCCCCTTTCCTTTGGAATAAAGATGTGCACGGCAGAAATAAGGGAAAAACATGGAGATTAAGTAACTGTGGCCCCTAATGCTTACTGGCATGGACACTTTGATCACTATGCGAAGGTCTGGGAGAGCCTTGATTCAGAGTACACATCTGAACTTATATTCAGACGGTGAACCTGTCCCTTCAGCACTATCCACAGATATGGATGAGAGCAAGGGCTGGGATCCCTTACTCTCTGACTTCCACCTGCTGAGAACTTCCATATCAGAGTCTCTTTTCCCTCAGTGAATAACGATTGTTTTATTCAAAGTGAAACAGGTTCACAGAGGAACATTGGCAGAGACCCATCTGCTGGCTGGCATGCACCTCTGCAAGGGAGCCTCAAGTCCCTCCTCTTAATCGGAAAAGGAAGAGAGAAATGAAAGCAGTCCCTTGAAGCTCTAAGCTTGAATGTCTTTGGTTTGGTTTGGTTTGGTTTTTGTTTTGTTTTTACCATATGGCCTGATAGGGAATTGGTCTGGAAGCAAACCCGTAAGGCTTACTGAGGCTTAGGCGTAAAACCAGTACCATGACTCACCTAAGCAAATGTTTAGTAACAAAAATGTTGGATTCTGAAATGACTTAATACTGACTTCTCCAAGGTAGAGCTATAGACGGACTAAAATTTAAGCATATACACTTTATAATTAGGCAGCGGTAAGCAGCAATCTCTGCAAATCTTACACAGAGCTTCTTTGAGCAAATTATGATATACTAGATCTGATGATAAACTGATGAACAGGAGGATGCAGAAGGTGGATTGCTTCTTACTCACAATGCCAAGACAGAAAAAATTATCTCAAAATATTATAATCTATTATGTTCCTGAGCAGTAAAAGAATTGAAAAAAAAATCATCATCCATTGCCATTTATGCATAGCATTTTCTGTATTTAAAAATGCCTTAACTTTTCATAAGGAGTGGTGGTTTTAATAAGGTAATAGAATGCTGACTACAGTAAAGCAAAATATTTGTTAAAATGGTAATTAATTCCTCTGAGAAAAGAAAGAAAACCCCATAACAAAGCAGTAAATATCTCTTAGGAGTATGTTCAGTATTTCTGTGTATGAGCCACGACAAGAACACTCATAGGAATTCACAGAGGAAGCTTTGAAGCCCTGTGTTTCGGGTGACGTTCCCACAGGGGACTCTGCCTGTTCCTGCTGGAGAAGTGAACATATATGAGAATTAACTCTGTAATAGTATTAATGGCTGCCTTAAACTAACTGTGTGAAATATTCTTCATAATGTATTTTGCAGACTGTTGCTAAAAGTAAGCAGGGTTTTTTTCTTTCGCTGAATAAAGTTACATACTTTATTTACATAATTATTGTTATATAGTTTCCCATATTTTTTCATTATTAAAGATTTTTAACATAAATACTCATGATGCCTTAGAGAAAGTCACTCTAATTTCTATGTAGAGAGGAAGCACAGAGCTCCCAAACTCCACAAAGAGCATATTAAATGTTGCAGTTAAACCTGTTCAATGCAAATTGAAAAAAATAACAGGAAGACAATTATTTCAGCAATTTCCTATACCACTGCATTCTCATCTTTCTTCTAGTGTTTCCTTCCACTTCCTGATCTACTGGGTAAATGGCTGTCCGTGGGGTTAAAAAAAAAAAAAGTTAAAAAGGAAAAATAAAATTATTTTGCACTTTGAACAAGCAGTGCAAGCAGTGATTTCAGTACTCTTAGGCTAAGGAAGTTGCTTAATTCTAAAGTCACAAAGTCTCAGGGGTTCATCTTTCAGTGGAAACATGTAAAGGATCTTCACGAAACAAAGATTTAATATTACAGGATATGTGTGGACACCTGCCAGTATAGAGGAGACTCACTGTCCTTCACTCTCGCTGCCTACTGCTATGAGGCCCTCTCCTCTCTGAGGGTTTGTCCAGGCACACACACACTGACTTTTTGTCCCAGGAGTCAGTGCCTTCTGTGAAAGCACTGCTGTCCTCTGATAATCAGAGCCAGCTCACCCACCTTCAGGCACATCAAGGAGACAGTGCTTGCTGTCTATCCGGACTGTGTCCCGAGCACTGCGCGGCTCCAGGGAGGGGAACTGCCGGGAGCATAAGAACATCATGTGAAAGGTTATATGTCTTCTTCCGGATCTAGATGTGTCAGCTCAAGTTTGGCTGCATATAGTGGTTCTGAATTTTCAGAAAGTGCTACTATTCTCCACAGCTCTGACATTCATAGTACATCTTCATAACCAAATTCAAAGTCAGATCAATTAGGCCATGTCTAGTTTTGCCAGTGTTTCAACCTAACCGCATTGCTCTGTCTGAAGGGAGTGTTAAGACACACCATTCTCTTAGCACAGGTGTAGAGTTGGGTACCTTCTGCATAGCCACCCATGCAAAAATCCTTCAGTTTACTATCCTCTGTGCAGAGGATACTGTTGGCAAAAAATGGCCAGTCTATAATTTAAAATATAGCATTGTATAGAGAGTTTGGGAGAGGAATTGCATTGACAAGTGTGCCATGAAAAAGAGTAATAAGTTTGCTATTTAATGTGGTCTCCTAGTACACATCATTCTTTGCCGCCTACAACTTTTTTTTGCCTAGGCAAAAAAAGAACAAAAAAAAAAATTCTCAGTTTTTCCAGGATTTCTAGGTGCCACATGGCCCTGTTGCAGCTGAGCTGCCTGCTGCATGGAATTTCTCCTTCGCTGAGATGCAGAAGTCCTAGACAAAAGGCCCCTGCCTTCTGCATGTGTCAGACTTACTATTCACAAGCTGCTCAGCTATGTTGGGTATCCATCCATCCATCCATCCATATAACTATCTGAAATTTCACAGACAGAAGTACAAAGGCCCAAACTTTGACTATAATCCAGGAAGCTAGAATATTACAAAGATTTTTGTTAATATATATCAGGTATAAAAAATGGGAGGTATGGTTGTAATATATTTTCTTCTCTCTAGAAATCGTATTAGCAAAGAGCAAGGTTGCTGGTATCTCCCTTGGTATTCTCCCAGTTTTGTAGCATGTTCATGGCATTGTGACGAGCATGTGTTTTGTGGATCATCTGGAGAATTGTGAGCGACAGAGTGGCTGAGATGTTTGGGAACTAGAAAATTTCAAATGCTAACAAGAATGGGTTATGCAGTAACTACAGAGATTTAACCATTTCACTTCTTTTCCACCAGTCATCTTCCTCCTTTCTCTCTCCGTCTCTCTACAAACAGTTGCTTATAAAAATGGAAGTGTAGGTTTTGTTGCTTTGCATGGCTTTGCTCAGATTTTACTGACAGATAGAGAGCATTGTGCTTCCGTCTGGCTCACTGCCAGAGCAACAGTCATATCCAATGCCAAATTACAGCACAAGACTATTTTGAATGACAGACTAAAGTGTGTGTAAGGATGTGAAAACAGGTGGTCTGGGATGTCTGGTATCAGCAGAGCATCTGGTCACTGGAGTGTGACTGCATTATACTTTGTACTCCTAATCTAGAGTGGTATTAGCAATGAGTGAAGAAACTGGATTCTTTTCCAGACCTATCATTTTTTAACCTGTCCTGAGTACCCAAATATGGACAAATGTGTGTTTTGTGGCTAAAAATACTTCACTCAGTCTATAATTTCTTTACATAATCTGTATTTATTAAATGACTAGAAGTCAGATTATGTTCACATATGACAGAATATTTGCACAACATGGCTTTGCTTTCTTTTATGAAGACACACAGCTGTTGCAAAACACTTCAATGATTTGTGACCTCTTTGTTTAGTTACAATTGACTAGATAAGGTAAACATACTTTTATGTCTGCTTAATGTTACCAGCTGTATTAATATTAGGCATATTAAATCAATAAAATGGCTTAAAATAGCCTTTGAAGGTGAGCATCCCTTCTCTCTTTGCAGTCAAATGCTTGTTAATAACAATTTATCAGCAGTTTTAAGTGGGTAGATAAGCAAAGCCCTGAAACACTTTCTGTTAGGTGACAACAAAAGGTGCTTGGGACAGACCCTGCAGGGAACGTGCAGGTTTTGTGTTCTTTGATACAAGAAGCACAACACTTTTCTTTAGCATGCAAATACAATTTTAGATACAGAATTGTAACAGCAGGTATGACAGTATGTGATCACATTAAACACATGAAATGTTCAATTTCATAGCATGTCAGCTCTTCCATGGTAATTCCTTATGTGCACATACTTTCCTGCACTAGATAGAAAGTGACTCATGAGAGTTCATCAGATGCTGAAAGGTGAAGTGTAGGCTGTGGTTTCAGATAGCAACATTTTTCAGTTAGGTTTCTGTTAATGACTGGTTTCCTTCATAGCCTGACTCTTTTACTGAAATCTGTGTAAGAAAGATTTCTGTTTTATTACACAGTTAAGAAGGGCTGATGATGAAGTGTCTAATGTTCTCTTTGTATATGACGCTTACTAACACATTTCTCAGCTTCTGTTCAGGAGAATACACACCTTTAGGAGTCCAGGAATTACCTGGAATATCCTTACATTTAAACTCAGACTTTAAAATAAAAAGATTTTTAAAAAAACAACTCTCAAGGCATTGATGAAGCAAGTCTTTTTTTACATTCTTCCAACTCTTCTTTTACTCTCTTGACAAAGTGTCCTGGTTCGAGGACAAAGTTAGCTGTATTGTTTCAAATCAGGATTTGCACAAAAATACAGCACCACTGAGGATCATCCAGAAAGTATTTATGGTGCCGGCATTATTCATTTGCCCTTGTGAGCAAATGGTAGTAATACCAGGGTGATATTTGAAGAATATGTATCTTGCAAAAAAAATATAAGATGCATAGAGGCACCAGCATCAGGAACTCCTCTCTCTTCATGAAAAGGAAAATTATTCTGTAGAATACAGCCATTGATGTGAACCGTGATTGTATAACCTCTGATTGCAGAGATTGTAGCTTTTCATTGCACAAAGCTGATGACCTTTCCCTTAAATTTCAGAGTTTATTAAAGGAGATCCCATACAGTTGTTTGCCTAACCAGATAACCTGTACAACCAGTGGACCGAACTCTCTAGTCTAAACATACATTAGAATTTCCAAGGCACTGGTCCAACATGCTTAATTACAAAAAACCAAACCAAACCAAACCAATAAAAAATCATGAACCATTATTTTTAGTATCTTTTTACAGTATTGTAAGTTTATGTTTTCCAGGTGTTGTAAATGACCTAACCAGAATGAAAAATCAAATGCTAGGGCTCTCCTCAATAATGGGCAGGATAGAGATGGTAGTCCAACTCTCATCAGCTAACAATATTATAAAGAATTAACCAATATTTATTTTCTATTATGTTATGAGTTCCTATGAACACTGAAGCGAAGAAGCACTGTAAGAAACAGGGAGTTCTCTGACAGGCAGAAACCACATTTCTGCCTTTTATTCCAAAACCTTCTTTGGCCGGATTTTAAACTACCATGTCTTGTTTTGTGAGATTTCACCAAGGAATAGCTGTCAGCATTAAAAAGTCAGCCTTTTAAGACAGTACAGCATGTATGTGTATGCTCTCAGTCCATCAAATAGCTTTGAAATACCAAAGGTCATTACCTGCTCTAGTACCAGAACTCTTGTAACATGCTGTGGTGTCTCAGGTACATCTGTGTGTTCATGTTAACTTTTTAATGGTGACAGCTTCATGGAGAAATGACTGTTGCTCTGAGGTGCTTCAGGCATCGTTCCTTCTCTGAGAAATAATTTCAGGCCTTGCATTTGGAAATATCAGTTAGTTTTAAAATTAGTATATTTTTTCTCATTAATGCCGTGCCATTAACGTCACAATTATAAAGCATGCAGGAGGTGCACCATTGAGACAGTGCGCCAGTGGTGAAAACAAAGAGGAATGTAAGTCAATTTGTGAAGCACGTCTCCCTCTCTGCAAATCCACTGGAATCCAGCGGCACACTGCAGTTTTTAACCAAAATCCTTATTTCTGTTCTGCTGGAACTCTATAACAAATAGTTATTTTAGGTCAGATTTTAAAATACTTTTCCCTTTTGGACTGTTGGAACGACAGGAGGACGCAAGAGTCATGGGCTAGTGAGCGAGAGCTCCGTGCCACAACTGCAAGCGTTGCGTTACGTGCTGTGGGCAGCTGTAGGTGCGGAAGAGGCGTGCCATGCACCTCTTATCCCCAATGAGTCAAAATGACCTTTGGATCCATCAAAAAGCAGGCAAAACCAGCGCAGACACTTCTGGAGGTCACGTCTCCATCCCCTGGCAGTCTAGAGGTTGACAGGGAGAGAAGCTGAAGAGATGTGGGTGTGCTCACCTGCAGGCAGGACCCTGGCACTCATGAAGAAATACACACCTGTTTCTTGTGGGTTTGGGTAGACTTGGGGTGCCTCAGACTGCACACCATGATTGCCAGCCCCTGGTTTATGCTTTTCCTCTCCTTATTTATGAAGAGTAATTTTTGAAATGTTGCAAAAGGTCTTGCAGAAGGGTAGAATAAAGGTCTCAAATCACATAGTAAAGATAACATTAAGGGCTCACCTATTTTACAATTTGTTCCCCTCTGGCTGATTGGCCAAAACCACATTTCTCACCAATTATTTTGGCAAAGCTTACCACAGCGACCCAGTGACTTCACCAAATCAGGCCTGTGCTCTGACGAGCTTTTAAAAACTACATGCCTTTGGATGGTTCTAATCAAAATGATGTTTTTCAGTTCATGCAGGAAAAAGGCTGTTTGAGTTGGTTACTTCTTTCCCTTTCCACCTCCACCCTCATATGTAAAACTAATAAAAAAGGGTGCTAGAAAGAGGGAGAGGGGTATTTTCAAGCTAGTAATAGTAATAATAATAATTTAAAAATGAAGACAATTACTCATTAAGTTTTCTCCTAAATTTAATTTAAATTTTATTTTTTCTGTTTCAGAATTAAAAATTAGGTTAATTCTTAATATCTAATGAACTAGAAATAGCACTTCAAAAAAAGGAAAGAGGGAACCAAATTGTCAGCAGTTACTATAACACTTCACTGAAACATTATGATGTTTTGAAAGGCTTGTAAGAAAAAGACAGGACTGGTAGGAGATGTATTTTAAATATAAGAAGCGCTCTGCATCCTTTACGTATGAATGTATTACCTTACCCTTTTAATCAAGGGTATCATTTCTAATATACTTCAGTGCTGAAACCAAGATCTTAAATTATTTTAAAATATTCTTCGTTAATTTTGCTGGAGCTGTGTTATGAATTAAAACTTGCACAGAAATGTAACAGCCAGAGTAGTAAGACTGGAACCAGAATTCATTTTACCTTCCAAATTAGACTTTTATAATAAATGGTAAATTGAAATGCCATTACAAAAAGGTTACCATCTTTTATTACATGAAGTTAAGAACTTAAATTTTACTAATGGTGCAATTTTCTCTGTAATTCATCTTTTACTTAATAGCATATAATTGTTTAAATAACGTTTTAGTCCCTGTAAAAAGAAGGTATTGTTAGCAAGGAAAGTCTGACTATTAGATAGCTCAAGAAAACCACAGAGAGTCCTCTTTTTCAGATGTTCAGATATATTACTTTGTATTTCACTAAGCCACAGGAGCATATAATTTTCTGCACCACCAATTGATTTGTATTCTGGATGATGACCTCAATCTCTTTTCCCTTTTTTTCTAGCAAAACACTTTGAGGGGGGGGAGGTTTAAAATTCATTTTTTGGTGTGTGGTTATTTTTTTTTTACCTATCTTAATAAGGTGCTATGAATGCAATCTACTGAAATAGATTTGTAAGTGAAAGAAAAATGTGCTCAGAATTGCAATTAAGCCTGATAAGTGCCTATAGACAAGAACGTGCAATTTTAAGCTTAAAACTTTCAAACCCTCAGGTCTACTCTACCCTCAAGGGATTCAGTCTCTCAGAATGCATAAACTTTATAGGTCTGGATGCTTTTAAAAATGCCAGTAAGAAGATCTCACCTAAATGCTAATCCATTTTAGCATCCACAAAATATATTTGGGCAGCTGCATTTCTTTTAGTGTGCGCAGTCAAAGACTGTGTGACCTTACTCAGGTTGCATACCTTGCAGTCTAAAGCTGTTTTGGGACTCATAACCTGCATGTTGCACTTCTAAGTCTCCTGAAGCATGGTTAACATGCTCCAACACAATCGAATTCACCACAAAACCAATCTTTTTCATTCCAAGTTGATGGTGATGGTGCCCATCTCCCGTACGGGGACCCAGTGGCTGGAGTCAGGAGGTGTGGAGCAAGGATAGCAGATCTTGCTCAGTCTGATTGCCCAGCTCATCCCAATGGGTGAGCTCCCGTCTGCCAGTGAGTGGTGAGCAGGAGCTGTGTCCTGGGCCGGGGCGCTCCCACCACCCACCTGGGCAAAACAACCGCAGCATCCTGCTCCCCTTGGTGCTGGCTTGGGGACCACCACATGGGAGAGAGTGCAAGGGTCATGGGGACAGGAAGAAACCAAGCAAGACACTCTCCTGCAACAAGAAAAGCTGTGTTTCTTTGCTCTGCATGCCATTATGTATCATATCCAAAGACTTAACGCAAATGTATAAGCTGTCCCTGGAGCTGCAAAAAAAATCTATAATATTTCNCTCCTGAAGCATGGTTAACATGCTCCAACACAATCGAATTCACCACAAAACCAATCTTTTTCATTCCAAGTTGATGGTGATGGTGCCCATCTCCCGTACGGGGGCCCAGTGGCTGGAGTCAGGAGGTGTGGAGTAAGGATAGCAGATCTTGCTCAGTCTGATTGCCCAGCTCATCCCAATGGGTGAGCTCCCGTCTGCCAGTGAATGGTGAGCAGGAGCTGTGTCCTGGGCCGGGGCGCTCCCACCACCCACCTGGGCAAAACAACCGCAGCATCCTGCTCCCCTTGGTGCCGGCTTGGGGACCACCACATGGGAGAGAATGCAAGGGTCATGGGGACAGGAAGAAACCAAGCAAGACACTCTCCTGCAACAAGAAAAGCTGTGTTTCTTTGCTCTGCATGCCATTATGTATCATATCCAAAGACTTAACGCAAATGTATAAGCTGTCCCTGGAGCTGCAAAAAAAAATCTATAATATTTCTATTGCTGTAATATCTATGTGCCAAATGCAGACATTTGTTTGATTTGGCCTCCGGCATTTTTATCTGGCATGCTCTCCATTTCATTTCTCCCACCTTGTATCAATTTTAAAGCTCCTTTGGTTAATAAAAAAAAAAACAACAAAACAACAAAACACAAAAAAACCCCAACAACCTCCCCTGTATTGCTTTTCAGTTGAGATGCAAATGAAAAAAGCATTCTCTTCTGAAATATTACTACTAATACGATGGCAACTCTACTGGAGAGCTGGAGGAAAGGTTTTGCCTGTTGTGGTTGCCTGTGAAATAACCCCTTCCCTCCCAAGCTTGCTGTCATTCACCTCCTAAGTAGCGGATGTTCCAGCTGACAAATGCTTCACTGAGCAGCGTAGCTCGGTGGCATCCCAATCCTGCCTTGTCATGTCAGTTGAAATTGCTACGTTGGAATGTAAATTAACCCCAGAAATTACGGGTACATTTTTGATAACTGCATATATTTTTTTCTTTTTCTGCATATGCATTTCTTCTCATCTAGGGGAGGGGTCCTGGATAAGAACATGTTGGACAGCAGAGGTGGGGCTAACTAGCATCTCAATCTACCACCGTATTAACTTGGATTTGCACATTTTAAGTGGAAAACCAAAAGCTTGTTAGGTTTTCAGGTAACAACTAAATGGTGCTTATGTTATGTGAGCAAAAAGGTTCTTATTTGCAGTTAGATTAAATTGCTAATAAATTTTTCCAGGCAGTGTTCCAGTGAGTTTACCACAAGTAGCCACGAAGTGTTGCAAAAATGTCTTAACCAATTGTGGGGAACAGAGAGGCTCTCAAGGTGTAAGAAAAGGGAATTAAGTATTCCAGGTTGTCACTGCATCAGCATGTCGAAAGATTTACCGCAAGGTTATAAAATAGCTTTAAGTATTGACCCAAATTTGTTCAGTTTAAAGAAGAGTCTCCTCTGTTAATCACTGAGTACTGGTTCAGCCACATGATAGACTTGGTGTAGACTCTAAATTCTCCCCAGATTCCTGTCCATTAAAGTTGGAGAAATCCTGAAATTAACACTTACACTACAGGGAAAGAAGAATTGGGATTATTGGTGTTGGTTTAATAGTTTTCTCTTTTAGTATGCAAACTCTCCCTCAGGTTATAGAAATCTAAAATGTTATTTCAGGATCATTTTTCCCTACTTCATGTATTTTTTCATATTACCAGCTTTATATTTTATGGCAAGCATCTGAGAATCATTAATTTCAAATGGCTGAATAAACATTGCTTACTTGACAGGCACTTATTTAAATGCATTATTTTTGGCATAAGATCTAAAATTATGTTTGCAAGAGATGGCAACATATTTTGGCTCTTTTTTTCCCCTCATCTCATTGCAATCTGGCATAATTTTCCCACTGTAGCTTGTTTTACCTTACCATGGCTTAATAGTCATACTTACAAGGATGAAAAGTACCCACACCTAGAAATATGTGGTAATGATTTGCTTAGAGCTCTTTGTTAAGCTATCCTCTGATATTTAGCTGTGTCGCTTTGTCTGCGGTCTCCACAGAGTAGACTGTGCCAGTAAGCGAATATTTTTAAACTCCCCATGTCAACAACCTAAATAATGAAGAATGGTAATTTCAACAATGGAGACCTGCACAGTTTAATTTTCAATAATAGATGTTAAATGAACAGTAGAAAACTGCTTTAATGAATTTGTAGTTCTTTTATGCAGCTGTTCATTCCTCCTTAGTTTAACTCTCTAATTATGCTTCTTTGTACAAGTATTTCTGCAGCTCCGCTGGTTCTTTTTCCCTTCTATTGTCTGAGATCTAATTACAGGACTTGTCAATTTAGTTAGACTGTTTTGAGGAATTGAAAAAAATATTCTCTATGGGGAGAGTGTATTCTGAACTGTGGAAAGTAATTTATTGTGGAACTCTGTTTTCTGGTATTCCTTGAATCAGTTTGTTCTCTGTTCTAAAAGACATCAGAAAGTGGTCTAAAAAAAGGAGTGCAAGCAAGAAGACACCCCACACACACATTCCCTTGCAGTTGCCAGATATGTGTTAGCACTTGCTGACAGATGTACTCACAGACTGTCTGCTGTCTTCTGCCAGTACCTGCAAGCAGACAGTGCTCACAGGCAGAGGTTCATGTGATATTTTATATATCAATTGAAATAAATAGTTTAAACATTTAAATGAAAAGTTAATGTTGGTGATAGTAAATGTATTATTTCTATTAAAAGTCTTGCTTAATCAAATTCAAAGACATTGAAATATTATGGGGAAGACAGTATCTTGATCTGGAGCTAATGTCTCCATTTTGACATCCTTAAAAAAATTATTCAATCTGTGGTCATGAATTATCATCACTAAGCTGCTTCATAAGCAATTAGAAAGTGCAAGCTGACAAACAATACTGGATGCAAGACAGTTCAAGGGTTACAGAGCACTGGAAAATGTATTGAAATGGATTTTTCTAATAGAATGAATGGATGCTGGAACAGTATACCACACTTTACAAGGCATTTATGTATGAGTGTGTATAGTTTTCCTATACATTCTGTTACCATCTATCACTCATAGCTTCTACGGAGCAAGAGCTATCAAAGTGATTTTTTAGAGACTCGCAATAGCACACTATGTGATTGGACATGCAGGGTTACACAGGTTTACACTGATGATGCTCCTACCTTAGGCACCTCTATTAAATGCCTAAAGATAAGTAAAATGAATTTGGGCCATATTTTAGCCAGCTGACAGGTCTGTCCAGGAAACAAAAACATAGAACTTGATTTGTCAAGTTCTTGGCTACCCTACTTCAGTTCCTTCCATTTCAGTGGAAGGACTCAGTTTTCCTGCTGTTGCCCTGCCTGTTATGTAGTCAATTGACCACAACAAAGCAAGTGAAACACCTGCTATCTTATAGTCTCTTCATTCTGGAAGGGATTTGGGCCCAAATATGTTTTTAAGTGCAATTATATTATAAAGTTAACTTGAGAGTAAACAGCTACATTTCGTTATTTTGATGGTTATCTATTTATAGATGCACAGATGTGAAATGGGCTTTATCAGGAACAGTCATGAATCAGACCTCCTAATATAATTTTATTTCATGAAGTTCATTGGTCCTTTTGGCTGCAATTACTTCTCAAGTTGAGATCTGATTTGGGAAGGAAATTGACACTTGAGTTTCCTGTTTCTACAGACCTTCATAATATCACAAAAGTATACCATGGATTTCTTTCTTCCCTTTTTTATTTTTTTTTTATTTGGAAAGAAAACCTGGAATATAGCTTGATATTGAAAAAGGGGAAGAAGAAGGAAGAAGAAAAGAAGAATAAGTTGTGAGGGCATGTGGAAGGTGAGACATGCAAATTCCCTGCTTTTTATATAAAAACCATTCAGAAAGTTATAAAATTATGCACAATATTTTACAACAGCAACAGCTAATAGAAATCTTTAAGACTGTTGGAGCTGATGAACTGCATAATATACAAATTTATAATAAGCAAAAACCTATGAATGAGATCGATAGAGTGGGAAAAACAAGGAATTGTAGAGCAAGCAATCCAGACAAAACAGGAAATCTTCATCCTGACCCAAATCAAATCAGTAAGGAAGCAAAGCCAGGTGAGGGGAAACTAGGTCCAGAAACAAAGCTATGATATGGCTAGATTATCGGCTTTTCTGTTCCTGATGTCACCGGCAAACTGTATGCTGTCGTAGCAGATATAATGGTTGCTACCACCATATTTTAAAAGGCCTTATGCCTTACAAGTTGGAGAGAAATTGTTATTGAAAGACTGCTAAAAGGTAACAAAATGTTCTAGCAGAGTTTCCAGTAATATGTATAATTTAGCAGACTAACTGTAGTTCCACAATAAATGAAAAGAAAAAAACAAAATGCTCCAAAAGCTTTCATAAAATAAAATATTTTATTGAACTATCTGCATTTGGTCTCAAATGCCTGTGTTCTTGTTGTTCGGGAGATCTGAAACTAAAACTTCCTTTCAAGATAAGAAATTCATACTTAGTGAATATTTACAGAAATATCTCCATTTCAACCCAAGAGATATTTTTAACCAGGAAATTTTTGAGCATTAGTAGCATTTTCTCACGCCGGACAATAAGAATGAAATATCAACCCCTGTTTCAACACTTCAGAGATATTCACCGATTTTGGACCTTTTTATTCAACTAAGTAGAACTCAGTATGAGGCATTCGAGACAGAAAAGAGCAAAGGAGAGCAGGAGAGTTGTCAGATCTTCCTGTTTCCAGCCGGGGCATCCACCAGCCCTCGGAACCGCTCCTCTTACGTCCTCTTACATCCAAACACAACATGGGTCTGCAAAGGAAGCTCCCCAGAAGGCGAGTAGACATTATCTGTGTGATGGTACTATGCCGTGTCAATTTCATGAAGACTGCATCTTACAGAGCAACTTTAAGGAGATCCACGATTCATCAGCTATCTGTCAGTATCCACCATTGCATCTGCAACTGAAGGTTGTTCTCAAGAGGAGAACTGTAGTGACAGTGATGCTATGTTCAAAATGTACTTTGTTTATGCTGGTTGAACATGCATATAGATTATTTTAAAATCGAAAAAGAGACCAGAAACAAAGAGAAATTCCAGCATTGGGTGTTTTGGGACCATGATTTCCTATCACATCTGAGAAACCTGAAGTGCTAGTAACTGATCTGCTTTATGTGTACGAGCATAGAGCTTTTAGTTTTTATTGTAGAAGAGTGCTTTCAATTTAGAAAAAAATCAATCAGCAGAAACAGTAAATGGCACTGATCTTCACATTTCTCTTTGGGAGCAGCGTTATAACATTTAGTCTTGCTCAACAAGAAGTTTTATATCGCTTTTGTTTATATATAGGATAATATAATGGGGATACAGGACTTCCGTTTAGAAAGGTTATTGACACTCTTGGTGCTGTGTTGGCATTTATTCTTTGGATTTTTATTGCTTCTGATCTGTGGTATTTATGTCTCCAAGGTGAGGCCTTTCATCTGTGATACATGCTCATAATTTACAGACCGCGTGGTGCCCTGATGTTGTCTGCAGGAACAGGAAATTAAACAATTAAACAGGAGGCAGACATGAAGAGTAAAACAAGCCATTTCCCTCAGTATATTTATTTTTCAATATTATTGTCTCTTGGTCAGAGAAGGCTGAAAACCATTGCCGTACCAAATGACTTTGGGGGAAGCAAGATAGGTATCAATAGATGGACATGAGAAAACGGCAAAGCATTTCAGGAAGGGGAATTAACTGGGCAGAATATGAATTCTGCCTTTAATGACAGTTTGAGCTTCCATGTTTCTCCTGTGATCCAGCTCCCCTGAAACTATATGGCATGGCGGAAGCCATTTTTGCTGGCCTTTGATGCAGACATGCACTTCCCCCCACTCCAGCTGTCTGAAGTGACCATTGCCAAGCTCCCCAGTGATTACTTTAACTGTAATAGCAATGACAGATCACTTTATTAATTGCAAATTGCACTATCTGAAGATGGTGACAACAGATATGGAGAAAGGTACAGAATATCCTAGTTTTTCACAGCATAATCAGCCTGTTTGGAGCCCCAGATAAAAATAAATTGCCTCAACCTTACAGTACACTTGACACATATTTATTGCAGCGTTCCCTATCAGCAATTGCCATACCTACATGAGCTAAGTTCTCACACATTACCCTAAAACATGAATGGGAGTGGTAATGAGAAAAGGCAGTCAAAGCAGGGCCCCGGGAGCTGGATCTGCATTCCAGTTGTTGCATGCCACCGGCTCTGGACGTTGCCTTGTGCCAGCACCTTATGTCCCCTCTGCTGCAATTTGCCCACCTAGGTAGAGGGCCCAGCGGGAAGTTTGTGTTAGACATCTTGAGGGTAAATACATGACAGAAAAGGACTTTGTAATCTTTCAACGGTAGAAAACAATTCACGAAATAATGTTAGCCAAGAATACTAAATACTGAAAAAGAAATTTGTCTTGACTTGCAATAAGAGGGAGAAGAACAATTCTGGTGACTCAAGAGGGAAAGTCAGCAACATTAGCTCGATTTTGCAAAACGGAAGAACATGACTATAGACCTACTGCTTACTCATTCTCAGAGCCAAAGTTTACAAGACTTTGTAATGGAAACCGACGATTTTTCAGTTCCTGTTTGCTGCAGCCGTTTTGGCGATGTCCTGAGTTGTTTGATACAAAGTCTAAATTAGTCTTGAGAAACAGGATTAACCTTTCCAATCACATTTAAGGTGAAATTGCTTAACTACAGCACACAATGTCGGGCTGCAGATAATCCATGTGCTTGATTAATGCTTTTATAATCAATTGCTGTCTGGAAGTGACTCCTTCCCATCACACTCTTCACAAAAAGAGCAGATGGTATTTAAAAGGTTATGGCAAGAGGTCATTTCAGAGGTCAAATAGAACATCGATCAAGTGGGCAGAAAAATTGCTTTTTTCCTTCCCCTTCTTATCCTCACAATCCATGAGGGAATGTGGACTATGAATTATAGTTTGATCTATAGTTCAAGTACTAAAATGTTTTCTTGTTTCAAATTTCTATGTTGTTTTGGGTAATGAACCTGGAAATTGGATTCTTTTTGTGCCAATAAAAAATTGGGATACATGTATCTCAGCAACATAATTCTTAGACCCATGGAGATTTGCTTGCTACTTCCTTGAACGCAGTTAGAACACTGGCGCTTAAGAAAGCCTGTACTAATATCCACAATGTTCTTAGATCAATTTGTAGCAATGACAATGACTCTGTGAAAAAAAGTGCTCTCCTTTTCCATGCTTTTTTATAGAAACATATTAAAAAATTATATTGTGTGACTTACTCTCTTTCACTATTTTCCCTGTACATAGTTGGTTGCCATTCTGCATTAGAGTCAAAGGAGAGCTATTCTCACCTGGAGTGAAGGGGACAGAGAGACTACACCTACTAATGCAGTCTCCAAAACCAGAAGTCAGAGGTTCACTATTATGCAATACATTAAATATGTCAGCACTCTTTTTCCTCCCCTTTGCATGTCCTGTCGTGCTAACCACACAGCAAGCGACTCATAGAAACAGAGGAGTAAAATTATGTTTTCTAGTAACTTTTGAAGTTTTACTGATGAAAATGTAATTTTTTCCCTATTGTTTTGGACATTAATATCGTCATCTTTTCTGCCTAATAAAAGTGCATTTTTGTCAATTGTCATATCTTACTGGCCATTCATTTTTTATCATTCTTTTTGTTATATAGGTTATTGCGACAAGTGAAGTGCTCATCCTGAGTAGGACTCTAAAGTAGGCTTTCATCTGGGAAGTAAAAAGTGAAGATACTATAATCCTGCTTTGTGATCAAACCCAGTATTGTTTGGCTAAGCCACTTTTCAGCATTGTAACTTAGATTTAAGGGCCTGAGCCCACCAAATATTTCTCATCTGAACGGTTCTCACTCCATGTAATTAGTCACACAGGAGCCTGCAGAGCTATTAATCACAGAATCACAGAATCACAGAATTTTCAGAGTTGGAAAGGACCTCTAGAGATCATCTAGTCCAACTCCCCTGCCAAAGCAGGATTGCCTAGAGCACATTACTCAGGACTGCATCCAGGCGGGTCTTGAAAATCTCCAGAGAAGGGGACTCCACAACCTCCCTGGGCAGCCTGTGCCA
>VUYV01000051.1:60712-146867 GCA_008711295.1 Anarhynchus alexandrinus | reverse complement strand
TATGAAAAACAAACACAAGTACAAATGTATATTGCATGACTTTTTCCATTATTTACTGGCCAAGGGAGAGAGCAAATCCTTCCATATGGGTGAGCTATTGCTGTTCACCACTTAACTACAGGTTCTTAAAAGACAGCGCATGATAAAAAGATCTTAATGTGGGTATTTGCATAGTTAGGAATGAGGAGTTAGGAGAGGTTTACTTCTAGCATTAACTTAAAACACAGAGATTTCCCAGAAAGAGTGACTCCTGGGGACTAGCTGCACTCAATGCATTCTTCACAGGGATTCCTGAGCCAGGAGACAGTATTGGCCCTTAGCAGACTGTTAGTGTCAATTGCCTTGTTATGACCAGGACCCAAGTGATCAGAAATGCCATATTAAATGCAAATTGATAAACGGAAGTCTTTACTACTAGTCTGAAGGCAAAAAAGGCTGTGAAAATAATGCTAGATATATTGACAGCATCCTAGCATTTTTTTTTAGTGTTTAATGTATGTATTTCATCACTAATCCTTTAGCAATTTTTAGACTAAATCTTTTGTCTTCTATTGCGTGTCCATATTGATCTGCCGTTGAAGCACTGCTTGTAACTGAGAGGTATTATTCATTATATTTGGAAGCTGTTTGATCAGAGAAGAAAAAAATACATCATGGTTTCAAGAGCAAGAGAAAAATCAGATGAGGAAAATGAGGAAAAAGAGGAAAAATAAATAGTCAAGATGTGCTTCTTCAACTTTCTTTTACTTATTTTTCAGGGCTTTTTTTCCCTGAAGAGGCTAGAGAACCTTCAGATAAGTTGGCATTCTCTTAAGTAACCTAATAAATAGCCAAAGCCAACAGTAGAGATGTCTGTAAGTTTTTCCAATTTTATAGAGACTTAAATAATGTTGTGAATGAAGTAATACAATCATATGCATGACTCTGACCTGATTTTTTAAAAGATGTTGTAGAAGAGTATTGACTAGTCCTTTAAATGCTAAATGTGGAACAAAAACTTCATATATACTGTCAAAAAAGGAGGAACGTATAGAACCATTACAAGAATTTTTCTTAACTGTCTTTCCTCTGACTAAACCTATTGTACCCACATACACTTCTCATCACTCTCCCTGCTCTGTCACTTTCCAAGCCATAGCTCCCTCTTACCTTTCATAACCATTCACAATCAATCCTACCTATATTGTTTTTGTTATAGTATGAGAGTACGCAAAGGTTTTCTTTTCCGACGTCTCCTCTTCCTGATCTTAGACACAATATCAATCATAGGGGCCATCGCCTATATCTGCCAGGTGATCACTCTTCTGCACCCTCCGAGTATTTCCTTGGCCCAATTATACTGCTGCCTGGGTTGTTTGTTTCTTTCTCAGAAACCCATAATACACTATCCATTGGAGGGGGGAGGGGAGAAATGCCCCGGGCTTTCTAGTAGTTGTGGGGTTTGTATAGTTTACATTGCTACTCAGTCCACAAATGCAAGACTAAAATGAATCTGCAGTATCTGTGTTTGGATGACTATTAAATGACAAAAGCTGTGCGGTGTTCTTGTACAATCAATATCTTACATGTGAAACCTAAGACAGCACTTTAAATTACAAAAAAAAAAAAAAAAGGATAATACAATGTTAACAAAGTGATGTCTATATCTGCTTTTGCTTGTGTATTGCTGCCTTTTCATCGCAAAGTACTGTATCTCAGATCCTTTCTGCAGCCACTAACACGTGCTGGAGTGACACTGATAAAGCATGTGCTATACACCCTCCACATTTGTCAGATCTGCTTCCTTGTGCCTACCTGATATAAGCCTTCTGCTTGATCCTTTGTTTCTTTGAAAGGTTTTCTTGAGTGTCTTCCGATTTTTAGGTGTGGCAATTTCAAGCAAGCCTGCTCTGTTATACTTTGGGCTTCATCCGTAAAGGTGTGGAAGGAGCTTCTTAATTACACGCGGGAAAAGGTAGAAAAACAGGAAAGAAATAGTGATTAGCAACATAGGGCTTTTTTTGGTCCTGGTGGTAAAATTAATCTAAATATGAATGTGAAACTGCTTCCACAAAGGAACAAAGCTAATAATACCCAAAATTGTTCTACATGTTCCAGGATGTAATAACAACAGTGTGCTATGACTACAATTTCTCAATCATTTAGGTTCAAAAACTCTACACCTATCTGCCTATTGGCAATTTGAAGCACCTGAATTCCTCCATTAATTTGGTTTTCTGTTCCTAGAATCTCAGAGAGAGGGACAGTAAATCTGCAGTAAGATATGCAACAAACAACTAAGCTCAAAGAGATTACAGACTCCGATTTCTTTTGTAAACTGATTTCTCGCGGACCGTCTAACAGCTTCATGTGTGCCATGTGTCTGAGGGTACTGCAATCACCTGAGGGTACTGCAATCACCTGGAGGCCAGATGTCCAGGACAGGGTGCCCACACTTCCTTCAGTGCGGACAGACAAATGCGTACGTGTCTTGCACGGAGTTGGCACACGCACACAGTGCACGGAGCTGAGCTACGGCACACCTTGCAGGGCATCGCTCCTGCGGTACCAACGCATTACGTCAGGTTCCAAAATGAGCCAACCAGCTGTGCGCACCATGGACTTGGTGTGCGCAGGTCCAGCTCTCCCCTAAGTGCTGCTTTGCTGAACACCTAGCAACCTAATCATGGGGACGGGTCTAATTGGATTGTGAGGTACTCAGGAGTCCCACGTACGGGTGCTATTTCTTTTTTTTCCATCTGGATCTAGTTTCATGACAGCAAGAGAGCATCTTTAGCATAACTAGGATAGATGCCATCTTTAGCTTTCATCCAACGGTGTCTTTACCATATCACAATTAAGAATCAGCTGATCTGTGAGCTGGAGTTAACTGATCTGGCAGTTGGGAAAAGAAATGGGCACTTTGCTTCACTGGCAAACTGAGCACATATTGTGTGGAATTTTCCCAGGACAATATTTATAGAATTATTTTGTCAGAAATTATTATATTACTTTAAAGCAAAACTGGACTTTAATCACAAAATAGGCAATGAATAAGAAAATCTAAGTATTTCTGTGTAAACAATAATTGTCTTCAAATACATATGGCATTCCTGAGCTTTTTGCTAAGGAAAAACTACCTTTCAAATTAAAGGAAATTTCTTGGCTTTTTTTATTTAGGTTTTTTAAAGCAGGAGCAGGGATATGTTGAGATGGCAAATTTTTAAAAAGTCCTGACTGACAGTGAGATGAATTTCCTATCCTGAAGAGAAAGGGGGAGGGGGGAAGAAGGTGTTGACTTTTATTTAGTGAATGGGAGCCGTAGCGGAGATTTGAATGAGCCATAGGGTGCCTGTTCCATATGAGACTCCTTTCAGGCTGCCCTGCTCAAGGCAGAAAAAAGCAGTGGGAGGTGAAGATCCATACATGTCCTTAAAGTCTGACAAAAGGCTAGGTGCTATTCTTATTTGCAAGAGTATAAACGTGGAATGATTGCACTAAAGCCAGTGGAGTTCCTCCTGATTGACATCTGACCAACAAAGAACATTTTACCTCCAAAGCCTGACACTTTTAGGGGTTTTTTTGTTCAAATACACAGCTGTTAAATCTGTGGACATTTATATTTTTCTTTTAACTTCATTTTGGTTCCAGTGCATTTCCTACTTTACTCAGAGTAAGTGGATAACTCAGTATGTCAGGTCAGATTTACAAGGATGATCAGGTTTCTTTTTGTCCCCAGGGAAAAATATTATTAAACTACCCACTTGAGGAAGTGAAATGTATTAAAACATCTAACACATACAATGTTCTGGTAAAAAAAATAATCCTGTAAGACACTCAATCACTGTATTGCATTTGAAACAATATGTATTTATTTGATGATTATCTGATTGAAACAAAATTAACACATCACGCTGACTACTCCACTTTCCTTTAGTCTCACTCTTACTCATTAAAGATTGACTTGGGCTGGTGGACTCTGAAAGCAAAATGGCCACAGAGATGTACGTGCTTTAAGGCAGTCGCTATCGACAGTTGAAAAGTGTAACATGACTGACCCAGAAGGTGTGCTGAAAGCTACCGGTGGAAACAAAGGCTTCACACTGAGTCAGATAAAAACAAAAGAAACAAAACCAGAAATGGTATGAGCTGGACTAGGTAATGAGAATGTTAAGATGGCCTCTGTGGGACAGAGATTCTAATATAAATATTTTAGGATGTGTTTTAAGAAGCAAATGCAACAAGCATAAAGATAGTACGAAAACACTTATCACAGAATCATGCAGCACCTAGTTCAGCTCTTTATTTGGTTTTAACTGTATAAGATTTTGGGAGTATGTCACGGTGAGGAAGTCTATAAAATTAAGAAAGTAGTTTACTTTATTAATGTTCAAAATGTTAACATTCAACTAATTTTAACTGTGTTAATTAGGTTCTGCTGTGTATAGATGTGGCTACCAGGAACTGTTCTTAGATGAGCAAAATATTTTCACGTTTAAAAGGCAAGCAAACAAACCTAATTGAAGCAAGAGAAAATACTGGTAGCAAACTAGGAATTAAGGAAGGATAGAAAACACTACAAAAAAGAGAAGAAAGAGGCACAGACTCGAGGAATTTTGGGCTTAAGGAGATTTTAAAAAGAAAAGCTTGACTCCAGAGACAAAAAATAATGTATTATTAAACCTTTATATTCTGGTACCATCTAGAGGCCAAATGGCACAGCATCCCATTTTGCTAGGAGCTGCACAAACGTATAAAATGACAGATATTCCCTCTTCAACCCAACGAATGCTAATGGCAAACTCACAGCTACTGCATGTTTATGTTATTTCTCCTTTGTGGAATATTTTCTGTCTGTCTCTATTCCTTACAAAATCATCTTCGTGCAAACCGTGGGTGAGCAGTACTTCCAGTCTGCCAACAGCTGTGTCGTGTACACAACTCACAAGCGCAGAAGGCGGAACGTGCCTGCCTGCCGCAAGAACTTCAGGACTCGTGCCCAACAAATTGTTATAACAACAAGAAATGCAGCTAGCGTCAGGTTACCACCACCGTGGTGCCTTGGGATTGCAGTTTTCTTTCTCAGACTTCCAAAACAGTCTTTTGCTGGCAAAGGCCAAAAAATACATAGAGCAACTGCAAATCCTCCTACTTTTCAGTTGCAGATGTTTGTAAGTGTTGTCTAAGGAAATATGCATATATGTTTTCTGCTACTGTTATTTTGATGTTAAATTGTTGTGAATGAGCCAGTGAAAGCACTTTTGAGCTGCTGCTCCAAAAAAGCAGCATTAAAATGGCAGGTTTTCATGCAATCCAGGGCTACCAAAGTGACCTGTGAATAAGCCAGCCCAAAGGCCAGAAGCCGTCAAGACAGGATTACCTGAAGCTCTGCCTGAGCAGACAGAATTAGGTAGCCAGGGCAAATAGAGGCAGTTATCCGGCATAGAGCACTGTGTTGATGAAACTGTGCTGCTTCCAGCCACCCGAGGACAGCTCTGGTTCCACTCCGGTCCACTGGCTAAGAGGACTGCCCGTTCGTTAAACAGCTCTGTTTATTATTGGCAACTGGGCAATCAGTCAGTAAGGGTCTGAATCCACGCTCAGCGATTTCTCAAAGGGTTTTTCACTGATTTCCATGGGATTTGGGCTGAGCTTTCTAACTGTAAGCTTCACTTCATGTTTGGGCTTTGTGACTTTAAACTTTCAGTTAAATTTTGCTTTACTGGTAAAATTCATGGGGTAAAATATAAAATACAGTGATACAGACATGATGACATTTTTCAGTAAGGGTGTTCCATAGGTTGGCTGCAACGTGCACAGTAATCATACAGATTACTTAAATAGCCTATATTAATTTTCCGTATATTTAATGCACAGAAAAGATTAATTTTTTTTTGCAGTGGAACTATAGGGATCTTTAAGCTTTCCTGTGTATATTACAGGAGGATCACAGAAACCAAAAAAATAAAAGGGGGGAATTTTTTAATATAAATTAGATAACCTTCTATCCTTGGAACTGTAATATTGCACTGGAGTTAACTGAAAGAATTGGGATTATTTTACGTTCTTTTCAACTTTATCTTTTAATTATCTATTTTACTCATTAGCAGATAGTATAAAGAATGTCTGCCTCATTCAACTATCTTTAGACATAACTGAAGTCCACTTAGTCCACTTCCAAAAAGTGAATGACAATATTCCGTTTAATTTCAGTAGGAGTAAGATCACGTGCTAGGCACTGGAAAACATTTTGATTCTGCTTGCTTCTGTAGGAGGAAACATCTGTGGGTTTTGTTTGATTTTTGGTTGGTTTTGTTTTTGTTTTTGTTTTTCCTAAAAGTATTTTAAAAAATAAAGTGGTATTTTAATTAGATTACTTGAAGAAACTAAAGACAGTCCAAGGTTTACCTTGGACAATATGTTCTACTTTAATAGCACAGTATTCAGACCCCTGTTTTATAAATCAGGAACCTGTTTTAATCTGTCATATTAAAAGCATGATCTGTGCTTCATTGTTATTTTTCTGCTGTGGAAAGATTTACACCCTTTACCGCATCTCAGGGATTTACCAGGAACGCTGGTAAAATTTGGACATTTTTTCCCAGTGAGTTCTGTGTGCTTTTGGTCAAACTTTGCAAATGTGAAAGGTGAAAAGTAAAGGTTTGCTTTAACCTTTCCATTCCTCACAAGCAAATCCCAACCTCTGAACAGAAGAGGAATCGCAGGGGTCACAATTTTAGTAGGTGCACACTGGAGAGGTAAATCCCACTCGTTTGACGTTGGTCATAACGCAGCCGACTGATTCTTGCCCTGGAACTTGATAGACTAATGCTAAAATAAATAAGAAATCAGCTGCCAAAACAGCTTTATTGTGTTTAATGGTAGCACATATGAAACAAATAAGTACGCAGGGTGGTAGGAGGGGTGGGAGTGAGGAGAAGCCCTAGAACACCCCTAGCTCCAGGCAGCTATGGCAGCTGGTGGAGAATAAACTGCAGGCACTTAGGGGGACCCGTTAGGCATTTTAGGGTGTGCTCCACTATAGCTGCTTGGAATTCCTCTCTATTTTTTTGTCACTGGCTGAATTCTTTTTTTCACTTGTTTGTGTATGTGATCTGCAAAGAATGCTTGTGTTTATGTTTAACTAATTGTGCTATTATGGTCTGGAGAAGGAGATAGGTTAACTATGCATTTAACAATAGTTGATCAGGGACAATAATTTAAAAGGAACAGAAGTGCTGTAATCTATTTTTGTACCTTTGTGATATTTCTGGCACATTATCATACAGATGCACTAGTTACCATCCTTGTTTATACTCAGCTCAACATTATCACATTTTTTATGCTTAAGTAGACAAAATTAGATGCAATTTTTAATCTTATGGGCTATACCATCAATTCATGTTTTTATTCTTACCTTCCTTAAGAATTAATTAAAAAAATAGGAAATTCAGTTACCTCTTTGCCTGCTTTCCAAGTAAACAACGCATGAGAAAGCATACACTGCATGTAAATACATTTGTGTGCATCTGTGAACATGCATAGAGATCTTTTCCTTACAGTATCTCTCACACCAATGTAAAAGAAATTTAAGAAAGTGGCAGAAATCAAAAAGATAGGGTTTTTGGTTTTTTTTATAAGTTCCAGAAAAATAAACAGATGGAGAAAGGTAAGAGTCTATCTTTACCCTTAGTGAAAGAAAAGTTCAGCTCCAGGATTACTTCCTTACGGGGAAGAACCCACAAGAGCATGACCTTGAATCCATAGGAAACCAGTCCTCACATATTTTGGTGCTCCTGGAATTATTTCCTTTCTGATAAAGCAGCATAACCTAATAACAGACAATAATTTTCTCTTGAGCTATAATGCTACTGAATTTAATATTTCTCTTCTTTCCTAAGATTATATTGTATAAATTGAACAAATTTCAATTCTGGCATCTATATGCAATACTTAAAGAGGACTTACAAGTAATATAGAAAAAGAATACACATATTTCTTGATCTCTCAGTTGATGAGAAATCATTTGAGAATATCCAATAATAGTCTGCCTAAACAAGCATTTCTTAGTCAGCAGCACTTTTATAGCAATAATGTCTGAAGCACCATCCTTTTAACTGAAAATAAAAGAACTAGAAAAACAAATCAGGATAAGGGTGATTGACATAATTTGAGTTCTGCCATATGTACTTGATGGGACAGAAAGAGTGATGATGCTCATGCTGACCAGAATATTTGGTTCTTCAATCTCTGTTTCATCAAAATGCATTACTTCCTTTGCTTTCTTATTATGGCTCACTGCTTTTTATCTGATCCAATTCCTTCCTCTTAAATTGGTAACAGATACTGAGCCTACCTGTATTAGTATTGTTACTATGGATGTACTGTTTGCTCTCTCTTTTGACTTTCAAACTTCTGTGTCTGCCAGAAATATAACCCCCATAAATTTCAGATCTTACTGTAATAAAAAAACAATGATTGTAATTATTTTGGGTGAAAACATATTTTCAATATTTCTCAGGCTTAGTCTTTTCATATTGTCAAAATGGATTTATGTGAAAGTACTGCCTGTTCATTTTGCATCAAAGTTGTCTTCTATTTTTGAATGCTCATGTTTTTCACATACTTTTTTTTAAAAAAAAATAGTTTTGAAATGATGGTTTTGGAGTTCAACATCAAGTGTTCAAGCTCTAAGAGTGGTCTTATATCAGTCCAGGGGTTGAATTAGTAGACTAGATACTCAGATTATGACATCAGCATAGTTTCATCGACTCCAATCCCTCTGTAAAGAATAATTTGAGCTGAATGATTTGATTCAACAATTTTTATAAAATAGAGTCAGTTTCTGATGGAGAGAAGTTCAGAGCGACTTGTTTGCTTTAGAGTAAAAAGATTTCTGGGACTCTTATTCAGCCAGATTTTTAACTCAGAGTGACTGCTGATGATCCTCGCCATCCAAGCTGTCGCAGATGTTGTGTTAAGAAAGCTATTGACCGTCAGTGGGTAGTAAAATTTTTCTGCTCTCACTTTATTGCTGCCCCCATTAAACCATCCTCTCAGGTCCTATATTTGTGTAACTGGTTCTGTCCCCTACGGTCTGGAGTCATTAGCCCATTCCTCAACAGTGAACTATTTAATGCTTTCTTAATTAACCCTGTGGATCTTGTTGCCCCAAATAACATTTAAATGGGAGTTTGTAGCTGTAATATCTTGATATAGATTTCCACTGGAAGTGCTTGAATGGAATACATAATTTCAGGGAGAAATCCTGAAACCCACAAGACACTTTTGAGATAATTACAACATTGCTTGTCATTTCAAAACAGAAGGCCTGGATTTATTGTCAAGACAGCATGCATCTTTTGAATGCCATCCTTATTCAGCTGCAAGTCATTTGAGTTTTTGCTAATCCAAATAAATTGAAAAGAATAAGGCAGTATTTATCAAAATATTATCACATATATTACATACCCTAAAATATTACTTCGCTAAAACCTCATCAGAATTAATACTAGCTACTTAACTCACAATTCTACCCCAACCAGTATCTTTAATTGGTCAGTACTTATTGCTTCTTGAATCAGAAATTATTTCATGGGATATTTAATTTCCATGCCTTTCGAGCCATTTGTCTCCAACACCTCTTTTTGCACATATCTTCAGATTCAGTCCCAGCTATTTGATCGTAGAATGAAGCACTCTTTTGTTCAGCATGTCAAGCGTGTTCAGCATGTCAAGTGTGTTCAGCATTAGATAAGTCTACCAGTGTGAATTTATTTGCGTGTTCTACTTTCATTTCAATAAAAACATCAGTAGTCTTAGTGCTTTGGATCAATTACTTTTTGTTGTTGTTGTTGAGTTTTGACATTTTTCCGAGTCCTGTAGCTATCCTTGCTTTCATCAGTAGAAGTGCTCTTCTTCAGCCTGAGACTTGCTGGGGATCCATCCTTGTGGATCTTCTCTCCTAAATGAAAGTCTAGACCATAGATCACAGAAGAAAGTGAACCACTTTGTGCAGACAAGATTTTAATCACTATAGATGGCACAGAAGATATCCTAACCATTTTATTTCTTTGTCATTTTATTTGTATTCCTTTTTCACCTCCAAAGTAGTCTGGCTTCAATGAATCATTCAAGTTTTTGCATTTACTGAGTACTGCCAAGTGCAATGTTTGCAGTCATGTAAACTAATCATGGAAACTATCACACTAAAAGACAAAGTGCCACAGAAGTACAAACTGTAGGGCCGTATATGCAGGGTAATGAGGCATAGTAGAAGAAGGTTGTGTTTGAACTACCAATGAATGCAGCTAATATAGCCTATAACAGCAGAAATTCCAGAAATAATTGATCAGATATGTGTATTTTGGGTCTCAGGCACACAGCTGGCAACTCTTTATATGACCCTATCTGTAGGGATAGTTAACTTCTATCTAAATGCCATTAATTTCTCTGGAATAGTGGCTCCCTGACAACAGTTTTCCATATGCTTTGTCCGCTGCACCATGATCCTTCTACATCATGCACAAGTTACTGCTAAAATTACCAGTAACTTAAAACTCTAGAATTAGTGTCTGTTCTGCAGAGCCTCCCAGGAGTCAAATCACACAAATGCTTAGTGGTGAGGTCGGCTTACTGGGGAGGCATATGTGTTTATTTGAATAGGAAATGAGAGAAGATAGTTGAAGCTCTAAAGAATAAAAACTGAATAGAATGTAAGGTTAATAGATTGAGATTTTTCTTAAATATAAACCAGGCATGACTTTTAAGAAGTACAAATTTAGTAGTTAACATGAAAAGTTAGTCTGCTTCCCGTTTTGTAAAAGGATTATTACATGCTGTTTCATTCCGGTTATGATTGCATATGTTGAACAAATGAGAGCTTCAGATGAAAAATAATTATAAAGTATTCACCCTTTTTCCTGGACTGGGCAAGCCATCTTATTTGTAAATAAAATTTTGATTGTAATTATGGAGAGATTTCCACTTGCTAACTAATTGTTCAATATGCCTCATTATTTTTATTTGAGAAAATCTGCTAATGAGAAATATGAACCAAATGTTTGTTGTTACTGTCTCTTGAATAAATGAGATACTGAACAAAATTTTTGGCTTGTACTTATTGGAATAGATCCCTTATAAAGGCATCTCTTACAGAACAGAGAGCTTTGCTTATTCTCTGTCTTTGACAAGCCACACTTGTATCTTTTCAGGAATAAGGAAATTATTCTTATCTTAAGTAAGGAGAAATAAAAAGAGAAAGTTAGACACCTTTGACAGAGGCACATTATAGGGCAGATGACTGTACTGATTTATGTAAAGGATGAGAGAGAAAATGGTATGCAGTCTTTCATTTTTTTAAGAAGTGCTGCTTGAAACTCACTAAGATTTTTAGCTAAACTGTAATTAAGTTTTCCGATTGCTCGTCTCAGTTAATAAACAATGTGCCCCTTGTGTGTCCTTTCTATCACCTTTAGCCTTCAGCTTTTCTCAAAAATGCTGAGAGAAAGACTGAGCACCTCGCCACTACTCATTATCTGTCTTAACTATTACACGCCAAAAACCAATATTACTATCATTCATATGTTTTTCCCTTTAAAATAGCAAGTAGTGAGGGTCAAGGCAACAGTGTGCACCTCTTCTCTGTGTGTTCCATCTACGATTTCTAAAATGGCAATGAGTTTACACATTGAACACACATGTCGAGCGAGAGGATAAAGATACCACTGGATGTGATGGGGCTCTGTAAAGCCTGGGTTTCTTTTTTAGTAGTCCAACATGTTATCATGGATCCAAACACTTGCTGTACTACATTTCTCACTGTCCTTGAGAAAATGGAGAGATAACTTATAACCATAATTATGCCCACTCACTGGTCTAATGAAGAGAATTAGAGAATGTGTAAACAATAGCTGTGCAGGGGAGACTATGCATAATTGGCAACTATTAATCTAATAGTGAGAGATGGAGACGGGTGAGAATGATTAACATAGGCCACACAGAACGATCATTTGTGATAAGGATGACTGAAAAGACATTGACATTACTTAGCCTTCCCCACTGGCAAGGAGAGTATGATTAGAAATAAAATTAAATCCAGGATGGAGCAGCAGGTGTAGTGTAGCAGGCTTTCAGCACCCATGTTTTTCTTTCTCTGTAGAAAAATTGCACAAGCTTCCCTTTCCATGTTATTAGTATCATAAAAAGTGCTGAATGGTGATGCAGAAGAGCAAACGTTTTCCGCTGTCTCATACAGAGTTTGATTGTCCAAATTGTCATTTTCTGGGACAGTCAAGGGTGTTGTGAGTTATGGGAGGCAGAGAGTTAGGTTCCCATTTGTATCTTCTGTCCTCTGAGTTGTTGCAGGCAAGGTGGTGACTGCGGGATGATGGAGAGTGATTATTAAAAACAAAGAAGAGGTTCATGGAAAGGAATAAAATAGTAGTTTACTGGAAGTGAAATTCAAAAAGGCTGTAGGGTTTGTGAAAGGAAGGTGAGAGGAGAATAATAGAGGATGACTGGAACAGGGATGACCTGGCATTTATGGGCTGAGGAATTAAAAAAGTGTATTGGAGATTTTTCAGTTATGAGGATGAAGTTCCCCAGCGGGGGGGAGAAATGGATGGAGGAATAAGAAGTAGAAGGGCAGGCAAATCTGGCAAGAGACTAGGATGTGGAAATAGGCGATTGTAAAGAGTGAAGCTAGACCAGGTGAAAGTGAGATACCTTGGCTGCAACATTGAGAGAAACTCTTTGATGTAGATATCTGAGACTTGGAGAGACTACAGCCTGCTGATTGAGAAAGGACATGAGAAATATTTGAGAAATGAGTGACTAAAAAGTGATATCAGACATAAAAAAGAGAGCTTGAAATGAAGAGGGCGGATGGATATAAGACAAGGTTAAATAAGTAGAATATATGTACACTGTAGGACACTTTCCTCCAGCACCTGGAATGGCAATGAAGACTCGTAAGTATATTCTTCTCCTGTCAGCAAGGAACCAGACCACAGCTTCACTATGCACGCCCTCCCTGATCACCAGCACAGGTTCATCTTGTGTGCAGAAGTAGGGAACCTCAGCAAAAAAAAAAACCAAAAAAACAAGGTAGTCATCTAATTAAAAGTTGCCTCCTAAGGCTCACAAAAATGACAATGTAAGTTTGCACCAGAAAACTGAAATCTAGTATTTTCTCAATTTTGAATTTGATTTTCCTTTACTTAAACCTAGCAGGTGTTTTTATGCATGTCTATACCCAGCTGCTCCTGAGAAGCTATGCAGACCACCCAAATTTGAGGAAGGGACTCCAAGAGAATAAACTTTAGCTGTCTAACCATCTTGTGTGAAAGTCTTTGGTTCCTCTCAATAGTTGCTGCGCAGAGTAAAGGGTCTTTGTACTAAAAAGTCTGCTCTAAAGACAGAGTTGTTACCATTAAGCTCTGAATTTGTTTTGTGTTGCTACAGGCTTCCTAAGTATAGCTAGGAGAAAACTTGAAAAAAGTAACGGAGAAGAAAGCATTGGGAAAGTGTAATCTTAATCACCAAAATCTCACTCACAATTTATATTTCTCGAAAGCACTGTTTCAGAATTGAATCCATGTCCATAAAAGAAATACCAATGGAAGTTATAAGATGGTTCTGTACTTTACCAATCACATATAATTCTTCTTCTGCTTCCAGAAAATACAAAGAAAATCTTTCCATGGGATTCATGTGGGTAGAACTAGAGGAAAGTACCACATTTCAAAATATATTTTCCAAGGAAAGCATCTTATGAAAAGAAGAAGCCAATTATTGCTTCTGGGAAACAAAACCAGGCCAAAACCCCACTCAAAGACAAAACTAGAAAAATATGAAAAAAGGGACCACCTGAATTTCCATGAAAGCTAATACTTATCTAATTCAAGTTGATTCAGAGACAGTCCATCTGTTCTGTGGATGCTGCAAATGCATTTTGCCTTCCCATGTGCTCCAGAGACAGAAAGCTTCCAAAAACTGTCAGTGGAATGAATTTTCTCCTCCTTTCCTCTGCTGTGGTTGTGATTGCTTGAATCAGATTCAAGCCCTCAGCTTTTATTATAGAAATTGTCTTCCTTTTAGTGAAGCATCATGTCTTATTTAAAGAATATATATTTACTTTACTAATGAATCACAGACTGCTTCTATCCGCTGTAGACTGTGGAATTAAGAACAAGACTTTAGGCATACTTATTTTTCCCATAACTGTCTACCATCAGCTTAATATTTAAATGCCCATGGGCTCAAAAACATTCATATCTTTTTTTTTTTTTTACACAGTGATGGAAATCAAAGGAAAAAAGGCTATGCTAGCATTTTTTCCCCGTTTCAAAGTCATCGTTTGTAGGCTCCTTACCACCAAAATCCTTCTCTCTTTTATTTGTTATCCTGTGCTAGATTATTTCAAAGATCATTGAGAACACCTAGAAACTAGTTTGAAAACTGAAACATAAGGCAAGGGGTCATCTTTTAAATGACAATTTCCGAACAAGACAATAGTAAACTCTTGAAATACCATTTTAAAATTAAAAATATTTCAGAAATTTTTTAAAAAATCCCATATGCATATAGTTACAAATAAATGATCAGTATATGGTAAGTATCTGACCTCTAAGTAATGACCAACCTCCATCCTCCAGTTCCTGTCACACAGATTAACGCTTTAGTGATTTCCCTCCTATGTAGCATAAGCCAATATCCCCATCTTTGATATGTCAATTTCAAATAATTCGAACTAGTTTGGAAAGACTGTAAACTTCCAGCCACAAACATATTGTTTCAGCGTACATGATAGTAGAGACCTTTGCAGCTGTTAACCATAGTTAACCTTCAGGTCAGCAGGTACTGGTAAAAGGCTGTCACAACCTGCTCCGGGACACTGGGGATCTGTCATGCTCCTTACTACTCTGAAGCAGGCAGGAGAACTTTTTCTTGGCTAGATGAAGTCATAAAAAGAACATTGTGCCTACAATACTTCCATCAGGATTGAAGGTAGAACTGCCATCTCCTCCTTGTGTTTCTGGTCTTCTTTGACAGAATAGACTAGACTAGACTAGACTAGACTAGAATATTTGAGTTGGAAGGGACCTAAAACTACCTAGCTGTAGCTGGATCTAGTCCAAATGCCTGACCAATTCAAGGCTGACCAAAAGTTAAAGCATGTTATTAAGGGCATTGTCCAAATGCCATTTAAACACGGACAGGTTTGGGGCATCCTATTTCAACTCAGAGGATCTTTTATCCTGTCTCTCAACACACATCATACTCTTCAGATACAGTCACTTCCTTATAAAACTCATTAAGTTTTACAAATACTTCCCTAAGTTTTCCTTATAGTCTTAGCCTTGAATTTCTCTTCCCAAATTTTATCTGCCTCTAATCTATCCAGGAGAAATCCTTGCCAAACAACTTTGCAGTACAAAATCTATGTGGTTTGTTTGTTTGTTTGTTTGGTTGGTTGGTTTNGAATGAATTTATAGAAGTCCATCCAGGGCTACAAAGAAACAGAGTCTGACTGAAGAAGTCTGTGAAGTCATTAAATCGTTCATGACTGCATACTGGGATACTTACCTGCTCCTAAAGTCCTTCCTGGGGAGCTGTTCCATGGGTTTTGGTGTGGCTGACCCCAAATTTTAACTCTGAGAGATATGGCCACAGTGACCTGGAAGCTCCACACACCTCTAACAAAGCTCAGAATAGAGAGGGCTACTTTTTGTTGCTCTGAAGGCAATCATTTATGGCATCCTGCGATTGTCCCCCAGTGTGTACAGAAAACTCTTTCAAAACTTGGTGAAGTGCCATATTCTTAACCAACAGCAATATGCTACTAACACCTTTTACCTTGTTCATTTTCAGTTGATCCAGTTGCCACTATACCAAATCATCTACTTGCTTGGAAACAACAACTGTTTCAAACAGTACTGAAAACAGATGTAAGTCATGTTAATTAGAAAGGTTGAAAATTTTCAAAACCAGATGAGACATTAGCCTCACCTTCTACTAAAAAGATAGAACCTCCATTTATCTAAATGGTTCAAAACCTTGTCATTTCTTTTAACCCCATCTGCTTTTTAAGTCATTACAATAAGCTTTTAACAATGAATTCTTTAAATTCCACCCTTGCTAGGCAATTCCTCACAAATATAAATTTTTCAAGCCCGTAGTAACGCATATATTTGTCAGTTGCCTGGTGAATTTTAATTCACTGTATCTGTGAGTTAAATGTTAAGTAAATGCCTAGGAACACTGTAGTTAAGAATACCTCTGACTTCTTTCCCATGGCTTGGGCTGCCAAGAGTTTATCCAAAACCTAGCAAGGTTTTATCCAAGTTCTTCAATAGCTTCCCAAGTCAGTTGAGGCCAAGGGTTTCAATTTTCAAAGCAATATATTTTTCAAGCCTAGCTCTGTTAAAAATTAAACTTTAGTCTTGGAACCCCTCTCATATTTCAGTGCTAATGGGAGAAAGCCTAATTAGAGCCTTTCATATCAGTTGCAACACATTTCTTGAAGAAAAAGAAGAATCTAGAATCTCACTTTCTTGATTCCTAGAAAATGTTAATCTTAAAAAGCTATTTCCTAATAAGGATACACACAGCATAAGCAGGGTCTTCCCTCAAATAATGTCAGAAACAACAGTAAAACAGAACCAAAACCAAAACCCAAACTGAATAAATTAATGCTACGTTAAAGAAAAATCAAAACAACTAGCATAAAATAGATATTTTACACCAGAAAGGATGTTGCATATTAACTCATTGATGGCCTCTGTGGGTTTCCAAGTAACGGCTCATTCATGGAAATGAACAGTTTCAGTGTCAGGAGGAAACCCACTGGCAGTCAGGTGCCTACAGGATTTGAAACAGGGTTTGGATTGCTCATGAAACATAGCTGCATAGAAGACAAATAAGGGAATGAGTTTTAAGATATGACTGTATTAATTTGACACATAATTATGTTAATATAAAATCATCATCTCACTCACTGGTCATTTAACAGGGACTTCTATGGGCACAAGGGCAATAACCTATAACCAGGCATCGTCCATGTTGTCCCAGGGCACCGTTCAGGCGATAATGCAGGAAACCTCCCTTGAAAGCAAAAGGTCTGCTAGCTTGTTTTACCTCTAGGGGTCTGCAATTTTGCTCTTAATCTGCACTGGAACTGTGCCACCTCCTACATTTCATTTTAACTTTGGTTTTCTTTACTTCAGCGGGGCCTCCCAACATTTTAAAGAAGAGGAAAAATCTTTACTGCAGCCAGTTTGGCCCAGTGGGAATAGTTCGCTTTTAGTCTTCCAGAGCAGGCAATCAGTCAGACTCCCAGTATCCAGGAAATATATCTCACTTGAACATACAAAGGAGCTGGGGGTGAGGAGCTTGACAGCTATAAAGACAAGGAGCTGCGGCGGCCTGGGGAGAGTCTCCCTTCGGACAGGGGCAAAGCAGAGAGCGTGAAAGCCAAGTGCTACCAGTTACTTTTCGGTGCTGCTGTGGGTTGCAGTACACGGAGGGAGGTTCAGCCTTTCAGCCTCTCTCATCATTGTGGGCTTATCTGGCACATTCCTTACTGGTTTTTGAAGGATTGCAGCCTGGGCTAAGCTTTGCTTACTTTCAATATAAAAAAAAAACAAACCAAAAAACCCAACCAACCGAAAAAAAACCCAACCCAAAAACTTAAAAACCCAAGAAAACCACAAAACAACAACAACAAAAACCAAACCAAAACAAAACCCCCAAAACAGTGCCCTACTAAAATGTGACGGTAAAGTTGTAACTTTAAAAAATTATAAAGTTTCATAGTTTCACAGTGTCATGATTTAACCGCAGCTGGCAGCTAGGACCACACAGCTACTCGCTCAATTCTCCTCCTCCCCCTCGGTAGGGTAGGGAGAAGGGGGAGAAAAAGGAGGGGTGGAAAAGGAAAAAAAACCTCCTGTGTTGAGATAAAGGCAGTTTACTAGAACAGTAACGAAAGAGGAAAAAAAAAAACCCCTAACATTAATAATGGTAAAAGAATATACAAAATAAGGTGAGGCAATGCAATTCTCTCTCCACCCGCTGATGGGTTGGTTGCCCAGCCTGTCCTGAGCAGCAGTCGCAGATCCCTGCCCCCCTCACCAACCCCATTTATATACTGAGCATAATGTCTATGGAATTGAATACGCCTTTGGCCAGCTTGTCCTGTCTATGCTCCCTCTCAGCTTCTATGGGAGGCTGAAAAAGTCCTTGACTTAACATAAACTTTACTTAGCAACAAGTAAAACAATATTTGTTATGAACATTATTCTCAAACTAAATACAAAACACAGCAGCTAGGAAGAAAATTAACTCTCTTCCAGCTGAAACCAGGACATATAGCCTGCCCAATACAATGAAGGAAGAAGAGGGAAGAACCTAAATTAACTCAGGTCATACTGACAAATATTAAAAGAGCTGATAAAATATATTCATCATTGTTTTAAAAACTAAATTTTGGTTTCTGAGAATGAAAGAGAAGAGAATGAAAATACCAGACACATTTTTACAGAAAAGGTCCTGCAGCCATTCCAATTCTTCCCATGTTTTATTTTACTAACACAATTTTTTTTAAAAGCCCAGAAGAAACCTTTTCCACTTTGATGAGACTAGAAATGTAAACAGAATTCTAAAATATATAATAAGTGTCTTTTTTTTCCCCTACAGGGAAAGGAATGTATTGAGAGATTTAGCAGTCTTTCTTCATCAATATTGTAAGAAAATGAAATTACTCTTAAAATTCCTGTTACATTAAAAAAGGAAACGTAGGAGAACAACGTGTGGCTGAAGCAGGGAATGGTATAATGCTATTAAATTAAAATTTATGTCAAAGAATTAAATGCATACAATGTGTACATGGCATATGCCTTAGGCCTCTTACATCAGAGGCCATATTAAAATAATAATTTTTATAATAATGAAACTCTTTAAGGTAATGAGACAGTCATCAGGATACCTTTTGCTATTTATTAGAACATGAATCATGCCGAACTCACGTGGCAGTAAAATAAATCATTCCCCTTAAACAATTGTAAATAGATCAGGGACAGAAAAAGATTTTCAAGGTGAAAACCCAAGTAAGAAAGGCAGTAACTTTTGAGCTTTCAGTCCAGAATAAAACAAACACTCGGACAAACTCCCCAAGTCAACTAAGTAAATTTGAGTTTCCTGGAATGTAAAATATTCTCCCAAGAAAAGTATCAGGTTAGGCCAAGTAAAAATTGCTGCAAAGTATGTCACACATATCTTTTGAATACTAGTGCTCTGAAGATGTAAACCAGAACCTCACAGGACTTGAGCTTTTGGGAAGAAGTAGCTTTGCAACTGGTATGCCTCGGGCCCTTTGGACCAAAAGGTTATTTTCGTGTAGAGCCTAAAGCCACGGGGTTTGTAAGAGTAGTCACACGTTTCCCTTTTCCCCCGCCAAAGGATCCTCCTCCGCTCCCCCCAGAAAAACCCCACCCAACCAGGAGTAGAATTAAAATCCAGAGGTCCAGTGTAGCAGAATGCAGATGAGGCATAAAAATTACTGTTCACCAGGGCAAACTTAGCTAACTTTGACAGTTAATTATTATATGACAGTGCTATTAATACCTCTCTGCAGAGCCTGGAGAAAGAATTTTCTAGTTAACACTGTTTGCACAACCTCCAACAAGCCCAGGGCTCCAACAGAGCCCCGGCTTTGTTAAACTTAGGGGATTTTCCTGACTCTTTGCTGCAGAGGTTGGCTATGCTGCTTCCAACTTCACTCAGCACTCAGTAAAAAACAAAACAAAATAAAATCAAAATAAAATAAAATAAAATAAAATATAAAATAAAATAAAATAAAATAAAATAAAATAAAATAAAATAAAATAAAATATCAGCTCCTGAAATACAAACAAAATATGCCTGTAAAAGCAAAGCTATAAGCTATTTCTGTAATTCATGGCTTTCAGAGATCACTGGTTAGTTTTTTTCAAATTTCATTATTACTCGATTACAATCACATTCTGTTCAAGATGTCATGAACTGTGGGTTTTGTTCAGATTACACAAGATAAAGTTATGCTTGAGCATGTTCTGGCTTTGCTTTCTTCCCTCAGCTGTCATGGAAGTCACAAACACTGTGAATTTAGTAATCACTTAAGTTTGTCTTTTTCATTGAAATCTGGCCATTTCCTGAAAAAGTTCTCACAGATTGGCACCACGTCCCACGATTTAAAAATGACAGCAACTTCACTATTCTAACGTCTCGTTTGCATATTTTAACATACAGTATTCCTTCTTGATTGGCATTCTCATTAACTTGACATTATAAAAGACTGCCTGTTAAACAATGTAAGCAGTATTTAAATGTAACTGCTATTAATTCCTCTGCTGTACAGGAAGGAACACATAATGGCTCCTTCTTTTTTCAAGGGTGCACTGGAGATGAACGTTGGAAGTTAGGCTGTTTGCACTGAGAAATATGCTTTTTTCTTTTTTTTTTCTCCCTTCAGTGCCATTTGGTTCAGGTATTGACTTCGTGTGGAAAATGATAACGCAGACATGAAAAGAACACGTACACTTTCCAAACTATAGAGGCTACCAGCATTTGTATATAGATGTGTGGAGATAACAGAGATTTTTCTAATTTCAATTGGGAAAACGTCAACGCCTCAATGAGAAGGATGGCTCTGAGGTATTATTTGGAAATTAGCCTTGCCTTCCTGATTAAAAACGGATCTTCTCTAGGTGCACAGAATTACGGATTCCTCTTTTAAATTTTAAAAGCCAGTCTTCAGCCTTTATTTGTGTCTTCTGTTCTGAAACAGAGGCTTAATACAACCTTGCATTCTTCCTTGTTGAAACCTTCAATACCTTTGGTATCTCTAGTACCAATACATTATGCAGATTCCTATCCCAAGTACCTTTTTTTTTTTACAAAAAGCTAAGGACAAAATAACTGGTTTGTTAGAATATTTGCAGTTTACTTCCTCAAATAATCATCAAATTGTTATCAAATGCAATATATGCCCTCCAGGTTCCCTGCTCCTATAGGATCCTGTTGATAATATGATGGCATGAATCAACTAAAGCCAGTAATACTCTACCAGTCGATAGCATCTCTAGCTATGACCCGCTGTGACTCTTTCAGAAGTCTGAAAGCTTCTGGGTTCTTAAAAAGCTCGAGTTCAGTTAAATCCTAACGGAGTGGTGTTATTCCACATGCTTAACATTGCTGTATCTGGCAAAGAGGTCACAATTCTAGCCAGGCTCTAATTTGTTCCATTGAAAGTGAAAATGTTTCAGAGGTATTTTTTTACACTGTGTCCCAAAGGTTTTTTTCCACAGGAAAGAAAACTTCCAAGTTTTTTTTTTGCTTAAAGACAACTTTTGAATAAAATTATTTCTCACCCACCTGTCCAACACAGAGATACCTTTTAAGCATGATGGGTACGGAGAGAAAAAGCTGAAAATGGCACTTCTTGGAAAGGAGTCTTAAGCCCTTCTGATTTTCAGTTCTCTGAATGAATTTCTGGGTTCCTCTGTTCCCAACTAAGGGCCCCTTTGCTGTGAGATTAAAGCAGTAATTTAGACCACCTTAATATTCTTAATATTCAGTTGATGACTGCTTCTTAAAATCTCAAAACTTCGAAATATTTTTTTTACCAAATCAGAGGTGAAGATTGTTTTGCAAAAGAATATTTTCTTTAAATTCAATTGGAACTGTGAACTATTGTGCCTATTCTGCTGAAGAATGGTGGTGATGCACATCACGTTTACATTTTCAGGCTCTGAGCCTCCTGAAATTAGTACCAATCAGTTGGTGGGAGATACCCTGATTTAGGAGAAAGGAAGGCCTGTGGAGGATTGGGCCTCACCTGCTTGCTCTTCTCTCCCCAGCAACCAGCTGTTTCCTAATCTAGATCAGTCCTACCTACACAGTCTCTACATCAGTTTTCACCCATACTTTCTACCTTTTCCACAGCATCCCACTTTGTTCCTACTGTGTACCCTTTCAAAAAGACCACCAGTTTTGTAGCTCCATCTGGTTTGTCTGTGTTTGTACTGGAAAACTCAGTTTTGTTCCTTCAGACTGAGGACTGCCTACCTTTCCTTCCTTGCAAGCTGCAGGAGCAATTTCGTTAGGGTACCCCTCACCCTGCACTTTCCTTAGATGTGACACTGCAGGCTGGAGAAAGGAGAGGGAGCAGACCAGCTGGGCAGGTGCTTGTATTTTGGTAGTGAAAAGGATGAAGTAAAGCTGCTTGGTTCTTAATGTTTCCTTCTGGAAAAGTTGTCAGGTCATTGATGTGCCAAAAAGAGAGCAGTCTCTGCTTATTAGGTGGCTGCCCATAACCCAAGAGCTGGAAAAGCAGGATGGATAGACAGTCAGAGGGTTTTTTTTCCCAGGCTATTCCAGCTAGGCAAGTGCTTCTGGGAGACTTGTTTCCCACTGAAGCATCCTGGCTTTTACCCAACTGTGATATCGAGTAATACCAGTGTATTTCTTTATACAGCGCTTTCCTATTGAAAAAGTGTTGAATAAGGTTTGGGAAACAAAGTGCTTAATGTTGGCCAAACCGATGAAAGTCTTCCAAGCTCACAAAACTTTATGCACAAATTGACAATGTGCAAAGCAGCTGCCTTGACTTCAGAAGAAACAAAGTCAAGCTTAAATCTTTCTGACCCCTGAATCTTAGAGGCAGGTTACGCAACAGCCAGAGGAAGAGGAGGAACTGAATGCCCACGCATGGGCAACCTAATCTATAAGCTAATAAATGAGCAGCATATTGTTTTTATCTGTTGACTGAAGTGAGAGATGGAAAGTGAGTGCCAAGTAGGAGCAATTATAGCATTGTGCACATGACATTGAAGTTCAGGGTCAGTTGTTTCCATTATAAACCACATTTTTCAGGGCTTATATTGACTGCCTTAAATCATATCTAGCTGAAGCTGGCATGCAACTTGTCAGGACAGCTTTAGGGTATTTTTTCCCATTTCTTTCATAAAAAAACAAAAACCAAAACCAAAACCTTACATCATTTAACCCACTTGCCTTTTTAAAGCTTTTTAGTCATTACAGACACTTCAGGTTCAGAAAGGTTTTAAGACATAGGAAAATACCAAAACTTTTAATGCGGTGTATCCCAGACTCTAGGAAAACTGAATTCAAAATTTGCAGCTCAGATCAGCTCTACACTTGTTAAGGTAGTGTCAAGCTATGTCTTCAGCCGTACAGACAGATGAAAGAATGTTTCTCACTACTGTTTTTTCTCTCTGCTTATTTGCCTATGATGTAAAATCTAGTTCGTGAGCTCCCTGATTCAAGAAGTATAGTGATGTCTTTAGTGCTGAGATAGTAGAACTCAGACCCCTGCTTTGCTGCGCCACAAGGAAAACAAGACATGACCATATTCTTTTCTTAGGCCTATGAGAAAGTAGATGCAACAGCTAGCAAGAGAAGAGGAGAGGTGGGAAATAAAGAAAACAAAAGGAAGAAACACAGTTTTCATGAAATGTGGCATGTAAACTCAGACCATTTATCCCAGGCCTCCATGAAGGAGGAAGGACAGGGAAACTGCAATTATAGTCACAACTCCCAAGTACAGATACTGTTGAGAGTGAATACCTCTTCCTCTGCTCCTTCCTGATGGTTCTGCTCTCTTCAGTGCATTTGAGCTGCTCTTCTGAGGCCTTGTGGAGCTGCCACAGCCTCCTTTACACATGGCACCCCTTCCAGGTAAACAGGTATATTATGGACACCAAGGTGGGGACAGTCTCCTCACACCCATCTTTACATAGCTGCCACTTTCCTATGCGATGAATGAAGACTCCTTTGGTACCTCAGAGACAAAGTCAGAAAGTGTTTACACCACCTGGGCTATGTAGCTGATCTTTCATCTCTTGGAAGAAATTTGTGAATATAGTGGTAAGACACATACTTTGACCTACAGGAAACTGAATTTTTGAGTAAGTGTCACAGCACTGCATTTCCTGGCACATTAAAAAACATCTTGTGAAATTCACAGTTTGAATACCAAAAGCCTAAAGTCACCTGAATCTACAGCTCCCGTGAGAATGAGATACTATCAAGTGGGGTGGAAAAGGGTCTAATTTCCTTGTTGTTGCTAGCTTCTGATTTTGTCTTTCCAGGAGGGAAGATTAGACTCCTGCTGGCTAATCTGCACAGAGAGTGTACCAGCCATTGACTCAAGTCATCCTCAAGCTTCCTCCCTAGCTCAATGCACACTTAACACACTTTCCAGCTCCAACAAGAAGCAACAGGGAAGCTTCATCTCAGACTGTGTAAGAGCAGCAAGTCTCTGAAAAAGCCCATGCAAGGGAAAATAAGCAATATCTTATTCAGATCAGGGATTTGACCTAAGATGTCTTGCCCTCAGATAACTATCATAAGAAACAGACTTCAGAGTATTTAGAATTAGGACAGCTGCAACATTTTCTGCCGGAGATGGGTCATAATAGACAATATACCTGTGTGTTAATTGAACCCATGAGCAAATAGGTTAGCATGGCTCCTTAACCTTGTAACTGAGATCCTCACCTGGGAGTTTAACTATTTATGTTGAATTATCGTGTCAGCACAAAAGGTTGAGAGCAGCTGACCTAGACATGCTGTGACTAGAGGGTAAGAACATGGTTTTGGTAAGTCTGAGAATGATACTCTTGGTTTCATGTCCTCAAAATTAAAATAATTCTGGTGGAACAAACATTCTGATTGTCCTACGCTGGATAGTAATGTGATGTCACATTGCTTTTCCTCCTTTTTATGACTACAGTCCTTTGTTTTATTCACTTTTTAAAAAATTGCTTGGGGATGAAAAAAATTATTTTTAATCAAAGAAGATATGTTTTCAGTACAGTGTTGGGTTTTTTTGTTTGTTTTTTTGTTGGTTGGGTTTTTTTGAGAGAGAGGAGAAAAGAAAAAGAAGGAGGAAAATGTATCATTCCAGTCACTGATTTTGTTCAACAAAACATACTTTAATATACTTAGGAATATTTTCACACTTCCACTTGGAAGGTAAAATCTATTCTCCAGCTTCAGGCATTGTGCAAGCATTTTGCCTGTGTTGGATAGAACAGTAATTGTAGTGACTTGTGTTTAGTTTCTGCTGAGCTTCAAGTGATTTCATTGGGGTTTACCAGACCATCAGCCATTTTGATTCTTTTACAAAGGAAGACTGCAATTTCTGTCAGGACAAATATATATATATTTTTTTTAATGAAAGAAAAAAAAAGACCCAAAAACCAAAACCAACCCTGAAAAGTTTTGAGGGAGTTTGCAATTATTCTGTATGTGTGTAAAAACATGCATATAAGTAACATCCTAGGTAGAAGTACAATACAGAATAGACTTGTAATCTTAGTTTATAAAGCTAGACACATGTTGTATAAGAGACCCCACTTGAGTTCCCTGGGGGAATCTAGACATGCAATTAGAGGTAAACACAAAAAAAATCCCCAAGGAAAAACATAATAATAAAAAAGTATTTTTTATAATAAAGAACTATATTAAAAAAAAAAGAAAGTTGAGTATTGTATAATAAAAGCACAGAACCCAAGGCAAAAAAGATGCAGTCAATCTTCCAAACGATCTTTATGAGGGTTAAGGGAGAGTTGGTGATTTCATGAGAAACCTTGCAGAGCGAGGTACATATAGCCTCATTATACAGCACTGTCTGGGCAATAATGTCAGGGGTAGGGAGAAGGTAGCTACAAAGACTATAATTTGGCTTGTCATACATAACTAATAAAGCAGAACTGGAGACTAGTTGTCACTGCTTGTTCATATGGGGCCAATTTCCAGCAACCGCAGACTACGAGCACCTGCCAATAACCCCAGGCAGAGAGAGCAGTGAGAGCAGGCATCTTCTCCTGGCTCTCCAAGCTGGAGCAGCCGTGATGCTAACCCACTGTGACTTGCCAAAGAGGAACATCCCAAGATGTTGCCGAGACCTGCCAAGCTTCTCTCCCCATCTCCCTCGCACGTGTGTATATCTCTCAGCAAACAGCAGCCTTAATCCACTTTTCAGGTTTGCACTGAAGGCATTTGCTGCCTCCTCTGTATAAAATGATACCAGTGAATCACAGTGAGCATACATCCAAGGGAAATTTCAGAATTAGAAAGCTTAACAGAGAACCACATTCTCTTCATGTTAATTTTAATAACGAGAGCAACCATCAATATCGCTAGACCGGTCTAAGCAGAATTTAACCAGTAACTTTTTCTTACACTGGTCAATCAAAAGAAAAGGGCAGCTGCCAAAATGGCTTCACAATTCATTCAAAGCTTTTGTTTTATAGCTGTGTGTGACACTATAGTCCTTATAAGCAAAACACCCACTGAGACTGATGGGTATGCCCACTCTAGGAGTGCAGAAACAAAACCAGTGAATTTCATATTTAGTAGGTCTCAAGTCTGACACATTTTGTAATTGCAGGGGAAATGTATCCGTCAGATAGCTCTCTAAATTACGTAGCCAACAAACTATAATTTCAGGCCTCCAGGATTTTTAATCATAGTAAAAAGTATACCGAGTGGCCGTGTATATTATTAATTTACAGACAGAACTAGATGGAAGATACAACATTCAGTTGTAATCTGTTTATGGAGGCAGTCAGGCAATTATATCAGACAAGGGAACTCATTTTGCAGAGTAGGATTTAGTGATTATCCATGGTGCCCTCATTTTATCTTTAAGCCTATAAAATTCAGTGGTCTGAAATCTATCTATCATCCAGTGTATTGAACATGGCATTCAGATCCCTGTAGCAGTATTTTGGGAAGCAATCCCTCCAGCCATGAGCTACAGAAGTACTGTGTGACCAAATAACCTCATAACGAACTGGTCCCTAACGTAGTCTGAGAAAAACTATTCCTATTTTCAGTTCATCACTTTGCCCTCTAAAGACAATTTCTGAAAGTTATTCAGGCTGATTCTTGCCTAACTGGTTATCTATTCCACCCCATACAGATATTTTTCAGAAATGTTGTTACATCCCATGCCCATAAAATATAGAGTATATGTAGCATATATATACTGTAATTAAAAAGAGTCACTCGTGTTGATAAAAAGACAGTTGTTCCCACATAAGTGTAAAGACTGTCTTCTCTACCAATTAAGCATCAGCAGAATATGGGCTTTAATAGTTCTCTTGGGGAACTTGTCTTTTGTATCTATGATAAATACGTGATTATAAGGACAAATTATATGAGCAGCAATAATTTCCTAGTAATGTGATCATTAAAAGCCTTCACAACTGCAATACATCAATATTAATTGGGGACAGATGATCATTTTACTGACATGTTCAAGTCATTATCCATATTTCAGTACTTCATGAATACCTGAATAGTCTTAATGATGTGATTTTTTTTAAGATTCTTTCTTTGGTGGTCCTAACATGATTGTTTATCTAAAAATTATGAAAAAAGGAGAAGAGAGAATGAATTACAAGTAGTGCAGGTAGTTGTGGGATACAGGTAGGTAAGATTCAGCAAAAATTCGTTTTCTTTTCAGATATGAGAAAAATTTATCACAACTATTGTGGTGAAACAGCAGAATAAACCCTGCCTGCTGGGCCTGGGTCATGTTAAGTCCGTGGTAGACGTTTGCTGACATGGAGGACAGCGTCGCTCAGAGCTGTTGAGGGTACGTAACCTCATACAGCAACCTGCTGAGTGGGATTCCTTAATAATATTCATCGCCCTGACTGTCTGCTTCAGAGACCATTTCTCATGTGGGCAATGAACACTGATTCTCTGTTTGCACAGGTCTGGCCTTTTATTTCCATGCCCTGTGACAGTGGACTGGTAAATAATTTTGTTACCTACCATGGACAGGCTGTTGAAAAAGCTACACTAACTTGCAGATAACATATTTGCAAGAAGAACAGTACACCTTTTGTGATAATCTCTTGAAAGATGAAGTCAAATGACAGAATATAACTGCAGATTACATTTTGTGTCTGAAAAGGTATTATAAACCCACAACTCCCACTCACAGAGATGTGAATGTCCGGTGTTAGTCAGTAAAGTATTTGATCTGTTCCATGATATCATACCTGCTGATTTCTCTTCCAATATAGACTCATGTCATGATTTGATACAAACCAAAGAGTGTCCTGACTCTGTGCAGTTATTTGTAACTTTAGAAGAAAGATATAAATGCAATAGTTAAGGTTTATGAATAAACGTATGAATAATGTTTTGCATAACGGTAACTGGACACATTAATCACATTTATACACTCATTAAAAAGGCTTGAAGAGTTAATTTTCACTGCAGTTGTTTAATAAGACACCAGGTGTCATCATTAGGGATGCTATCAAGAACATTTGTCTTGCCTAAGCAGAAGTTAGTAGCTATAAAGAAGTAACTTTTGCAATCTAGACTGCACTGGGATCATACTGTCTCTTCCTCATCATCCTCTCTCCTTCCAGTAGCCATGACTGTCAAGGTGAGTTATCCTGACATAGAAATAACCAAGAGACCTAACAAAAACATACCTGCAAGCTCATGCACATAATTACATACATACTAACTTGTAATATTAGAAAAAAACCTACATTCATGCGCTGCTACAGTAATGAAATTGAACATTCAGCTGTAGAACAGGTGTAATGTGGCTGTTTGTTTAAATAGCAAAATAGTGTATCTTCAGAATGGAACATTTATATACATAAAACAATTATTACTTTAAGATTTTACAGGTAAATTCTTTACAGTTAAAGAAAAGTCTAGAATTCACACAGCAAGGTTAAAAATCTTTTTCTTAATGTGTTGTATTCATTCTTCATGGAGGACATCACAGGCTGATGCTGGAGGATTACGCTATTGGGTATGCTAGCTATTGGGTGTGGGCAAGAGGAGAGATCTCCAAATAGTATAGAAAAGAAAATCAGTTGAGAACAGCACTAAGTTAAAATGGTGGGTTTTTTCTATAAATTAAATTCAAAGATTGTTTTTGGTTTTGACAGTAACTATTTTGGTGTTATTTTCAAATGTGACATAAAATGCAGACAAAGGGATTTCTGTAGTCTATTTAATTTGCTCATCTTGGGTGTGGAATACCTTGGCCCAGTTTCTTCCCCTGCTTGAGGAGTCTTGAATCCACTGCTCTCATCAAAGTCTTTTAATGGTCAGACTATTAGGCATTGCAAAATCCCACCCTCTGTCCTTCATTTTGATGCTGTTCCACTTTTTATAAAACACTTTTATAGAAAAAAATTCCTTTGTTGAGTCATTGGGACATTTCCTTATGATTTAAATAGGTCAGGTGAAGCAGAAAAGCTCCAGGAGAGCCAGCGAGAGATACACCAGAGTCTGTGATAAAGCCATTCATGTGGGAAAAAGGAATTCTTGGTCCAAGAGCAACAGCTGCATGATTTATTTAATCTGCCTCTTTTAACTGATTCTCTCACAGCTTTGGTAGGACTTGGAACATATGAATTATCTGGTTTGAAAATTATGCTCTTTTTGTATGTGGGAAACATAAGTAGTGCTTTTTTTGTTATCTTTTCTATACAGTGTACTAACTGGATAATCACTTGTGCTCAAAATATGTAAATGGTATATCAGAGGTCTAAACTGATGTTCTTTCGAGTAATGGAACTATTATATTAAAAAAGAATATGTGATTTCTCCACTATTAGGAACATTAGTGTATTGGGTATTTACTATGGAAGAATATCTCTACTTTTTTATTCAATTAATTAAGAAGATGCCAAGAGCTACAAAAGTATGAATGTAGCCTGATATTATTCATACAGGATGCAATTATATATTAAACCATTCAAGTAATTACACTTATGCTCTGAAGAAAGAACAAAAGTGTCAGATAGAAAACATTGGCTCCAAGAGCCTAATACATCTATAACATAATTTGGTGTAAAACTAGAACTTCAAAATAAGTTCTCATGGTACATTCAGCAAGATGGCAAAACTTCTTAATTACTAACTTGTTCACTTGTTATCAAGAGGTGTTAGCAAGAGTTGAGTCTTTCACGTGCAATAAAACACAACATTCAGCTTTGCCATCTGATCTTTTCTTTGTGAAACAGAGGTTGTGAATCGTGTGCTTGATTTTTTTACCTATGGGAAATACAAGTGAGAACATGGAGAAAATAATTTTGCAAGTAATGAAAACCTTGCCTGACTTAATCTTTGGACTGAAAAATGTAACTGTGGCACCAAATTTCTCTTTTTCTTTTTTCTCCAGTTTCCGTGACATAAATGTAATTCATTTCTCAGGAAATCAATAATAGACTAGCTTTCCTGGGCTAAATTGGATATCTCTACGACATCCTATCCTCTTCTTCCCTCTCTTATGTTCCAGTTCGGTGGTAGGAGATGTACATTTTTCATCATAGACACTGCTCAATACTGGGAGCTCACAAGTTGTGGGTTAGTGGATACTAAGCCAAGCCTGTTAGCCACCAAACCAAGTAACATTGTCGGCAGTAGATCATTATTGTTATTTTGCCAAAATTAAAACTGAGAGAAAGAAAGCACGCTCAAACTATACATAATACAAATAGTCGTGATGAGATGGTATCGCCTCTGGAGCTGGTCATGACTTGTCATTGTTCGACTTTCTAAGTTTCTATTCCTCCTATTAGACTCTGAAGTGAAATTTGGACAGAGTGAGGCTTTTTAGATTTCTTGCCTCGATACTGTGATCCAAGACATTAAAAAAAAACCCCAACAAACTACTGAAAAAATTAGGTTTCATTAATTTTTTATTGTAAGAAGTAAACAAAGATAGTTTTGCAGTATTTTGGATATACTATTTTCCTAATTAAAACTACCATCCAATGCCATAAATGTAGTGTCTATCACTTACCTACTTTTTCCAGCTTCTAAATCTGTATGAGCGCAAACAATTCATAAATAATAACACCTTTAGGGATCCAAAAGCATGTTGCTTCTGTAGGAGTTCTTATAAGGAGCACATGTACTGTATGTTGCTAGGATTATTTGAAAACGGCATGTGTCCTCCTCTCAATCTGAAAGTACGAAACACTGTCAAAAAAAGAGCTCTTTCACCGGGGATGTCTCTATGGGATACAGCCATAGATAACGAGTTTCTGGTAAGAGGAATAGTCGCCTCCTGTGTCAAGCAGAATGCAATTGTGTTCAATACTATTGACATCTGTTTCTCCCAGGCCAGTGCCATGATTGGCTGGTATTTGCGCACACATCACTCGTTAATGATGGCAAGTTCACATGGCGTGCAGTGTCAACGATTTGGTCTTGAATATCTAGACTAGGAGCTGAAAGTGATGAGAATCAGTGAACGTTGGAGGGTTTTGGATGTTTGCTTCGCTCTGTAATTCATGTGCTATCTCGAGTGACCCGAGCTGCAGAGCCGTCCTGCTCAGCTATGCAGAAATCTCTGGAAGGAAGCTGCTGTTAATTCGAGGCAGCCAAATCTGCTCCAAATCACACTGTGCTGTTTAGATGCTGTCCCGACTTGTCTTTATGACTTCATTCCCTTTTTATCCTCTTCTCTCCTTTCTGGTCCTGGCTACATAGAAGTTTTCCAGTTTTCTAGTCTGAAAGAGCGACAGAAAACATTGTTTTAACAGCGTGTTCAGAACACTGCAAGAGAAGTCCTCTACTGAATTCCCAGGAATTCATCCAGTTTACTGCTTAGTGTCTGTTAAGTCTGTTCTGAAAGATGGCATGGACTCTCCATTTCAATTTCTTCATGAGTAAAATGGGAATAACGCACAATTCCACAGAAAGGGTGAATACCCTTCTTGCAGCTTCTCTACTTTATGCTGCAGCAATGATTTACTTATTTATTTATTTTCCCCTGAATGGTGGTCTTACACTGAGATCTGGTCTCATTAGTCACACTATTCTTTTCATGATTAAACTGAAGCTTTATGAAGATAAGATTCAGAATGAACATTTAGTGATTTATTTATTTATTTATTTATTTTAACTAAGGTGAAAGTCTATAATGATACTTTCCTATTTCATGGTTAGCATGCAGAATAACTACTGTCATCCTCTGAATCTTATGTATGTCTAACTTCATCACAGCTGCAAATCACTTGCAAAGGCACAGAAATTGGCAAATACAGACAGGATGCCCACAGTCTTTCTAAATGATAACTTATCATTTGATAAAGCAAGTCACTACTTCACTTTTTTTGGGGGATGTGTAGAATACTTATCAAAATTTTAATTATATTTGAAAAGTTTAATTACACAATCTAGGATTTTGTCACATTAACTTCTTTAAAAACATCCATATTGATATAAATTCAGTTCTGCAGTATGTCCATGCTTTCATTCTTAGTATTATCTTCTGCTGTCTTACTGTTCTCCTAAATACTTTGATTTTTCTTTTTAGGTAGGGTATGCTTCCACTATCCCGAAACATTGATTAGGTACACCTACACTTCAAAGCTCAGAAGTAAGAGGTCTGCTTGAGGCTGGAAGTATTTGTCTTTATGTAACTAGTTCAGTAAACTTTTTCACCTGATTTTCAAGAAATTTATCCTCATATATATATGCATGCACTTATATACACACATATGTATAAATATAAATATACCTTTATACATACCCATATCTGATTAAGACAGTTGGCCTAGCTGCAAAAAATGCCATTCACAAGACATATATTTTGTCCCATCAACTAATCAGAAGATACTGAGTTGTTGGATTTTTTAAAATTTTATTTTCCACACTACACAATTTCTGAGTGACTGTGCCAGTGAAGACTAGATTCTTTCAACACTGGTATCTTCTGTCTTTAAGATTGTGGGTAGCTGGAAACTTCTGCACATCACTTGTCATTTCTACAAAGGGGAACATGCACCTTGTCAACTATTATCCTAGGACTTTTCTTTAGTTTTCACCTACAGAACGCTTGACCTCTATTGTGGAACGGTAAAGTATTTTTATTAACATTTTAGTTAGTCTGGTCAGTAGTTCTGCTCCCTCACTTTGATGCTTTTTCTTGGGTTCTCCAGAGACGCTTTGATCACAGGCAAAATTGCTTTTTCATGACCTCATTTAATATGCAGAATAAGCTTCACTACCAGGTGCCATGGTTTTCCTTCATTGATATTTCCCTAAGGACATCCTGGCCTTTGTGCAAATCTCCTTGTGACTCCTTTGTTCTTCAAAATGTAGGCAGTGCTGAAACTCCTAATTCTGCATTTGGAAATGTTCTTTCAGTGATTTTCCACCCCCCCAAGTGAGACCAAGGCCAACCCTTTTCCTGTATCTGCATATATTTGAAATGAGGTTTCACTGGCTCTCTCCCACAGCCGCATTCTGAACCCTGGGGCTTCCCAGAACAATTTTCTTCCACTCAGATTTTGCCTCTCACTTTGTATTCTGTGTCTTTTACTTGCATAAATCTAAATGAAAAGTTGTTCTTGTACTGTATCGAGTGCTGTCTCTCTCTCTCTCGGACCTATTGCACGTTGTATTGTAGTTACATATATTATGGTTTATTCTGTGTGGTTGAACATTTCTGAAGTAAATTTCAATATCTTCTTCAAAGTTAGAACTAGTCTTTTGTCTCTCATGTACTCAACTGAAGCTGTCTGTCATAACTCAGAGTGCAGCACTAGCCACACGGAGCACTACGCAGTTGTGCAAAGCTACTTGCTCAGTTCTCCAAAGTCCAAAAGTCACGGTTGGGCTACCAAGCAAGGCTGAACCACCGGGGTTCAATACACAGGGACACTGGTGTTATCTCAGGCACCTGTACTGTGTGTGCCCATTGCTCCAGGCAGGCATGCCCCACGGCTCAAATTTACTTAACTAATAGTCACTAATGTTATATTTTCTCTCATAAGGCAGAAAATATTTGTCTCAAAATATTTATCTTCATATCTGAGGCACTTTTAGAAAAAGTGTTTTCTTTTCACACACAGTGCTTAGCCTGGGCTACTGAAAATACCATAGTTGGCATTGTAATCCACAGGTGAGGTACGGATTTTGTACTTGTCTCCCAACACCACCCCAGCCCCCAAAGACCCTTACGTAAGATGGTAAGTAAAATTTTGGAAAGGAAGGACTTGCCTTTAGTTACTAATTCACTTTGAATCAGCAAGTCTTATATTGTCAGTTATATTAAATCTGTTGATTCCATCTGTTTCAATTCAGTAGACAATGTCTGCACAATGGTATCTTCATTAATAAACGAATTATGTTAAGTAAGTTTGCATTCCAAAAGCAAACAGATTAAAGCATTTGTACACTATCCTAAAAATAGATACTCTTTATACACAAAGTGAATAAACCTCTCTCTTTAAAATAACTATTGTAATGAAAAAAAATTGGTGTTACACAAGTAGAATGTTACGTTATCAAAGTCATCCTCCTGACCTACCCAATCTAAGGAATCTAGGAAACGGTAAGTGCATTTTACAAGGTGAAATCTTGATGGTTTTAGGACAAGACAGGTAAGAAACTGTAACATAACAATTTACGGGTCATATAACATGGAGGGAACTTTCCCAGAGAACCCTACAGGCATTATCCCAATACAGTTTACAGGACGCAGCCAGACCCTCAGCGAAGTACCAGCCCACTGATGACTGTCCAAGTCAGACATTGGTCCATGAAAGAGATCTGCCTCTCAGCCCTACAAAAAATGCAGAGCTCACAGCATGAAGAGCTTGAGGCTCTGTGAGCCTCAGCATTTTTAGGTGATACTGAATTTACCTGAGGGTAGAAAGAAAGCAGGAAGTACCACAGCAGCACTTTGGCACAGAGTAATATTTAGTCTACCTCCCATAAGGTTTGCGCCATGACCATGGGGCTGCCTGGGGTGTGGGCTGTGGGTCTCCAGACTTCAGATCCTGCACGGCTGCAGTTTGAGCTAAAACAGCTTCGTGGGCTCTGTTGCAATCTCCGTACTCTCGGCGGCGGTGTCCCGGGGGAGCCATGTAATACCAGTGCGTTACATGTTTGCACCTTTTGAAGGTTACTCCTAGGGACTCTCTGTCAAAAGCAGAATACTAACGCTTTTCATTATACATCCTTCAGGTTCGGCACATGTCAGGGAAAGAACTGCCTTGTACTTGTGAATACATCTGCCTGCAGGTGCAAGAGATTTCCAACAGGAACAGCAAGCGCAAGAAAAAATGTGTTTCAACCTCGTGCAGTTTCACTAGAAAGGCAAAACATTGAGGTGGGAAAATAAGGGCGGGCTGACTCTCCATCACAGCAGTGAGAAGCAGAACAGCACANAAAAAAAAAAAAAAAAAAAAGACAGAGAGATTAACTGAGCTGGTTCTTAACAAATATTGTGCATTTTATACTTCACAATCATTCAAACAGAAAGGACCTTCCTAGATAATAGCTCTGTGGGTTGGGTTGTTTTTTTTTCTTTCTTTGTGATGCTACATCTTCCAGACTACCCTTTCTTCTAGCTGCTTCTTTCTTCCTTTGGAAATTAGCCTACATTATTCCAATAAGGTTCACAAAACCAAAGAAATAAAAACAAACACATAGCAAGTCCTGAACTAACCCTTAAGGGTTTAAAAAGAATCAGTTCATTTCCTTAAAGCAGGTTTTTTTCTTCTTCCCCCCCCATCAAGCTCCTTCCATTACTATCTTATTCTTAAAAGCAATCCCTGAGGCTGTGGAAACCCAATCCCGCTTCAGGAAGAGGCAGGTGAATATATATAAATACTGTTTTCATTTAATAAAAAGAATCACGGAAGGCTCTGGGTCTTCAGTCATTCCACAGTCTTGTCTTCTCACTACACATTTGCCCCCTAAATCTTAATATGGTCTTGGCAGGGTTAGGTTGATGGTTGGACTCAATGGTCTTAAAGGTCTCTTCCAACCTAGATGATTTTACGATTCTGTGCATAAATGCGTAAGGGTTGGGAATCTGATGAATCAGAAAGATCTTCTGCATAGACTAATTGTGTCCTGTGCTGTCCACAGTCAACAGATCCACCATATATCGTCAATGGTCAGGAACATCTACAGGTGTGGAAGAAAAGGATGGTGAGGGATTCAGGATCACTAAGCAGCCAAGATTTTTGTAAAGGTAAAGGAATGTGTGTGTGTGTGTGTGTATTTTTTTTTTTAAATCGTAATTCTGTCACATTTTTATACAAAAAATAAATTCAAACCTTGAAAGAATTTTTTTTTAAATGTCATTTTACCTTTCCTTGTTCCAGCTAGTGAAAGAAACCGATTCTAAATCAGTCTGCAAAAATAATCAGGTAAAATGTGAAAGGAGGTCATCATCTCTGCAAACCAAAATTAAGCTGTCACAATCAAAGTTAAAACTGATGTGATATCTCTGTAAGATGACTGATGAATTTTTCAGTCTGTAGTGGCAAATCAAGCTAGCAGAACAATAGTATGCACCAGGTGTCGACTGAATGAATAGTGCCACATACTTTTTTTTTCTTTTTTTTTTTTCTCTGAAAGATGCTGGCTAAAAACATTCTTGTTTTCCACGTCTCCAGCAGCTCTTTCCAAACTGTGCAATATTTCCACAGTTCAACTATCATGCAGAATTCTTTAATACTGAAGCATTTCACTGGTTGGATGCACATTGCACTTCCACAAACTGTAATGTGTATAAGTCCTGACCTTTGTAACCATGAAGGAGGATTTGACCAGAAGATGGCCAGAGGCTCCTTGCAACCTAAATTATTCTTTGATTCTATAGATTTCCAGAGAATTTCTATGATAGACTCAATTCTTCTTCCCAGATTCATCCAGTCACACTGGAGTGAGTGTAGCTAAAGTAATTTTCCTTTGCACCCATGAAACCCTAGCAGGGGAAGGGGGTAACCTATGAAAAGCAAGGTGATACAAACAACATTGCTATTTGGAGTTTAGTAATATTCTAATAGTAAACCTACAAATATAGCTTAGCTTTTATTTTCTCCAAGTTTGTTTAATTTGTCTTTATCTGGCCTTCTAATCCATATTAATAATACAGTGCTGCTTTTGCTACCAAAGGTATATCATGAAGTTTTCATTTTCTGTGAAATCCTTTCTGCCATTTTTATAAAGTAAATCAGTGAAAAGTCCACTTCAGAGATGATCAAATGCTTGGGACATTATACCAATATTCATGAAAAAATCAGCAACAAAATGTTGTAATAATCCTGCAGAAATATCAGATAATATTTTACTGAGGTGCAAATTTTCCTGTAGTTGCCTACCTTTGGCTTTTCCATGTAATATAGGCATATACATATATTTCAGTTCATCTAAATCCTGTTTCTATTTCTTCCAGTTTTAATTTAGGCAGCTTTAGTGATGCTTTCCTTATTAACTCTCATATATGTGGTAGTGGTGCTGTCATATATAGGATATTTATAAAGTCACTGACAGGAAAGATTGTGTATCAGAAATACTTTTATATATTTCTTGTCCATTAACAGAGGATAATGACAATGGACAAATGCCATTAACTAATAAAGTCAAAGCAGGCCCCTTACAAATCTGTGTCAGCACATTTGCTTGGAAACAAGTATATTTTTTCACAGTTGCACATAATAATTTTAATATAGGATTTTCTGATCTTGTTCAATGGACAAGTTTTCAAGAACCAGTATTGACAGCAGCAGTGTATGAGGCTATCAGAAAGCAGTTGATAATGAGCTCTGACGCAGTGAAGATGGAATTTTTCCTTTCAGGTGTGCGACTAAGGTGGTGAAATTACAAGTACTGGGATCATGTGTGACACTCATATGATGAAGAGGAAATACTTTTACCTTTGAATCACTTGCTGGCCCTTGTAAACTAGATATCTAAAAGATAGCAACCTTATAAAAAATTTAAATTGGGTTTAAAAAAAACTAGAGAGCTAGGAAAATACAATTTATCCTTTAACACCAATGATACGAATAGTTAGGGAGTGTTCTTCTAGTGTACCACCCAGGTGTGTAGGACGTATGATGTACTTTAGCCCGAGAAGCTGTTTATTATTGCTGACACTGTATGCATTTTTCACATTTTTATCTACATCACACTGAAGCAGTGAGATATATGTAGTACATATAAGACAGATAAGTGAGATAAAAACATTACTCACTTGAAAAAAAAACCCTGCAACCTGTGTTACAGTCCTCTGGAGTTACATACAGATGCAACTCAGTCCATAAAAGCTATAAGGGGTATAAAAGGGTAACCACTGAAAGAAATTTTTTAAATACCTGCCTCTTTCAAAAGTAACAGTCCAAAAAGAGAGGTTAGCAATCTGCCAGTACCTACAGGACTGTGCATGCACACACAGTGATTAAGAATACTGACAAGTCACAACTGCGCTGCATCGAGAAGACAAAAGCCTAATTAAAACCAAATATAAAACTACATGCAAAATCAATTAAAAAAAGAGACATCAGTTCCAATAGAAGTTGAAGAGACTACACTAGTACGGAGGGTGATTTTATGAAAGAAGGGTTTTGCAAATGAATGAATTTAAGGAAGAAGGAACTGAGCGACAGACGATTTGCAAGCAAGAAGTCTGTGTTCGTTTCATGAAAGGAATGAAGGCATGGAGTTGGAATCAAGGACTAGAAGTTAGAGGGGAGGGAATGCAGACAGAAAGTTTCAGGAAAAATTTCAGAGCATTCTAAATGCAAGAATGCACCGGACTAAACCCTTGGAGGAGACACATGCGAATTTGAGTTTGAAGCGCTAAAAGACTGGAACAAAAGAAATGGATAGCTTAAAGCTGCGGTCCTCAGCCTTAAAGTCCCTTTTAAGGCAATCAGGATGCTGAAGAAGGATGGTGTGACTTCATTGCATATTATGTAGCCCCTCTCCATGGTAAGCTGGAGCCTGTGAGCGTTTAACAGTCTGAAGAGACTTAATACAACTTCCGCACTCCAAGAGGCTGAGCAACATGGTACCCATATGCTCTCGACTCCAGTGATTGGATCATGACTTCGAAAGTGCTTCTGACCCTCAGCTTTTTGGGCTTCCTAGAAGAGCACTATGGAGGGTCTTGATTGCAATAGCTTTCCAGTGTGACTCAGTAAATGAGCACAACAGAAAGCAGAGAAAGAAGCAACAAGGGGGAAAAATAATAAAAACTTTACTGGGACACCACAGGTCAAGGATACAGCTACAGGAAATATGTTTATGTCTTAATTCTGATGTATGACAGTGTCTCTAGCGAGCGTATTTCTGCCTCATAAGGTAACTGAAATTCAGATTTTTGGTGCAAGATGTGCTGAATGTGATAGTGAATTCACATGACTCTTGCCAGAAGGTTAATAGAATTATTGGCACCGTGTCTGAAGAGAAATAAAAGGATGTGAGGGAGCTCAAAATGTCCTGGGATTGATTCTGATATTGATTCATGGTGAAGGAATTCACATGAGTGATGAGAATTGTTTAGAAATATTTGGCTCTTGATATACCTTCTGTAAAATTATGCTATAAATGAAGCAGATGTTAAAAGAAATAGGGTTTAAGGGCACAAGTAGAAAAGAAGAAAGCACACTGCTAAATATAACACACATGCATGCATTTGCTAGGAATGGGAAAAGGGGAAAACAGAATACTGCAGAGGCAGGAGGTGATTGCTGCCTATGCACTGGGACTAGAGTGGTAGTACATGCCCCTGTTGAGTGTTGGGATGCACTTGCCTTGGAATTACTTGGTAAAAGTACAGCATAGGACCATGCTAATTTCATTTCTGTTTAGTTTCTTTTTCAAAGAGCTAGTGGTGATGGATTTTAAGCAGTAATGCTATATAACATTATACCACAGGTATCAAATGAATATTCTCTAGATAGAGTAATGAGTGTGATGATGGAAAGACCATGTGAGAGGTTTCCAGTGGATTTCAATTACCTCTACCGAGGGCTATGTGAATAACAGGTAACTGGTTCAGTTGGGACCAGACTGTAGAGGCATGTCCTTCCCACCAAACAGGGTGTGCTGCCATGTCACTGGGGGAGACTGTTCGTGGGCACAAATGACTTAAACAGAAGTTGTGAAAGGAAGCACAAGGAGATGTGTGAGATTGGACCTAGGTCATTCTTTTGAGATACTTAAGACACTCAACTTTTAGTCCCATTCCAGTAAATGTTTAAATATTTCATGGAAAAGCGCCTTGAATTTGTTAGGACACACTAGTCAAGGTTCAGCCTTATAGAAGCATTGACAAAGAGTTTCAAGGCAGGAGCTGGTTTCCTGAGAACAGCACATGTCTGTTCATTCCTGCCTACATTGACATGACTTTATCAGTAGTTTTGATACAATGTTTTTTTTCTTCTTTTGGGGGGGGGAACATTTGGCAAAATTACCACTTTCAGAATACATTTCATCTTTCTTTAATTCTACTGTACCATGCACAGGGAAGATACGGTTGGCTCTGGAACAGAATTGCTATCAGCAGAGGACAATGGCGTGGTAAATAGAGATTTTTTTTATTTACCTACATATTGGCAGTTTTTGTGGTAGCTGGTGCACAGTTACTCAGGACTCATTTGCCCAGTGCTCGCATGGGATATGAAGGACACCCACAGTAGAAGAGAAGCAGCATCACGTATAAAACAGACCTACAAAGACAACACAGAACTGGACCATGAAGGCATCTGTAACTCTTACTGGTTATGTAAGCACCACACTTTTTGGAAAATAATTTTCCTGCAAATTTGCATATAGTGCTAAAAAAAAAATAATTTGGCTTTGTTGGTTTTGCAAGCAGTTGCTTGGGTTTTGTTTGTTCTTTTTTTTCTCACAACTGCTACTTTTAAAAACATCTTGTACATGTCAAACAGAAGATGACAGTGTTTTCTTTGTTTAAAAATTTCATTACTGTGTCTTTCTCAACCTCTTCTTTCAAAGAAAGAACAAACAGAGAAAACCAAATACGAGGAGAAAGAATTGAGGAGAAAAAAAGTAATAGAACTATTTCTACTCATTTATTGACCATTTTTTAATCTTCTATCAGAATGACTAGCTCATATGAGTTAGGAACTTCATTTAAGGTGAAGCCTTTGTGAGGAAATTTTTACCTTTCCCTCAAGTTAGTCTTCATCCTACTTTTATATTGCAAGGGCCCTGTTGGTGTACTATCACAAAGTGGTGTTAAGGCAGGGCACTGCAAAAATCAGACAATTAACAGTCAAATATATTCTGTATCCGTAGCAGATCAATTTTTCCCCTGAAGATTTTTTTTTCTAGACTTGAGGCTTCAGTTTCCAGCCTGTGTACTGCAATGACATCCATCCTTTCCCTACTCATAGCCGTTGACTCCAGCACCTGACGACAGCTTCACAGAAAGGGCACATCATCAGGCTTTGCTTACAGGAAATGTATTTAAAAAACCCCTGTGGTCTGGGCTAGCAAGAATATCTCTGCCTCTGCGAAGCCAGGCAGCCAACAGCGAAATGCTAGTAAGGAATACACAAGAAAATTTGCACTGTCTATCCAACTGAAATGCCATGCAATTTCATCAGCTTCCTTTCAGAGTGTGTGTGTTACCGCAATGACTGGTATTTCACAGCTAAACCTGCCTGTAGAGCATGTAGCTGATTTTAATATTATAAAATAAGCTTTGTTAGGTGAACAGTGCACAAGCACACACAAATATAATAACATCTTAAAGATGCTTGTAACCCCAAATTTCCTGGCTTATTTAGAGACGATAATAAAAGAAGTATTCTTCATTTGGGTTTGGTTCTCAGAGAGTATTTCAGAACCACTGAACCTGCTAAGAGACTGGAATCATGAAAATAGGTATATTAGAACCATTAATTAGCACCATTACTGACAAATAGAGCTATGAGTTTTTTAGGCCCATTACTGGAGAGAGGGCAATATGTGTGTGTGTGAGAATCCACCTTTAAATTGCTAAAATGTGGTCTTATTTTGCTCCCATTCCCTTCATGGTCTGTCAAGACTCATGCTCTGATTTTGGGGGTTTGCTCAGTTGGCCCTGGTTCCACAGCCTCTCGCCATGGCCAGTGTCTCTCAGGCTTTTGACGAAGAGCCTGGGCTGCTTTATATGGGCTCACGGGGCAGTAAGAGCGCAGCGGCATCGCACAGCATCGTAGCCGGCGATGCCCTGTGCCGCGTCGCGCCTTCTGGCAGAGGCGCCCAGCCAGCAGCCAGCTTGTGCCTCAGCTTTCAGACAGGTCAGGCAGGTTTCATAGAGCATCCTTTGCGCCTCATTTCTCCCCAAATGATCCCGATTTTCTGTAAAAGAAAACGCCTCTCTGCTGCGCGGAGAGGTCCCCAAGTTGGTTACATGTTCAAAATTTGCACAGCTACTCCTCTCAAATGCACCAGATGTCAAAGTGGCATGAACACAGCCAGCAACACAAGATGGGCTGGATAACGCGGTTTTATGACAGGATGGTAAGTGATAAATTGGTTAGCAGTGTTAGAGTGTTAGAGTGTAAATGGTAATGGGAATAATTGGGCTTCACAAATGACATCCTATTTAAATGAATGGGCAAAGTTCATGTTTTTCTTACTACTATTGCTGAAATATACAGGACCTCTAAAGGACATGGCACATCATTTATGTGAATAAAGAAATAATTACTTTAAAACAGCTAATGAAAACATAGGGCTTTTTTTTAAATACAAAGGTTTGGGTATTCCTTTATATGTATAGGAAAATCTTAACTAAATACAGATCTAGGCTTCATGTCTAATAATGACCTAACTTTCCATAGACTTCAAAGGAGTCTGAGAGACTCCACACGCTAACAAGCTAGTGTCCTTGATTTCTGTATTTCCTATCTCTCATATGTTTATCTTCTCCAGTCTGTCTTCTCTTTATGAAAAGAAGCCTTAGACAGCTAGGCAGTCCCTTCTACAGGTCCATATTTATGCAGATACTCCTTGCTTTATGGTACTTGTTCATTCCCAAGCAGCAGTATAACTGAGGACTCCTACCGAAAGCAAATTTTGTGGCTGATACGCATGATTTACCATTGGCAATAATGAGAAAATATGACCTGCTTTAATTAAACAACAATAAATTAGCAGTGATGATTTACTGAGGATAATTGTTCTTTATTAAAAAATGTAGCTTGATATGTGTTGTTCTTTTCATGCATCATCAACTTCTTGCTAAGTAGTCAGCCTTACACTTGCATGGTTAGCATTTGCGTAGTGTTTGCTGTAAGGCTGAAAACAACCAGTGATTAAAAACAGTGTCCGTTATGTTTTTGAAGGAGCTAATGGCCCCCTTTGGAGTTGCTAATTGGCAAGTTCTGCAACTCCAGGCTTTTGAGGTATGGTTGCCATGGAAAAATTGCTTTGAAGTTGGCAGTTGTGAATATTTGACCACAATTTTTCCTAGTTTGGAGACTGGATGAAAAGCACTGTCATCTCTCCCACAGGGCAAAAGATATCTGGAGTAACTGTGCAAAATGATTACCCATCAGAGTGGGCAGAACAGTGGCAGATGATGACAAAAAAGGTTTTCCCAATGGATTTCATTTCCCTGTCTGTTGTGTGTTTGTTTCGAGTTTTCCTGTTTCTGCTTTGGTTGGCTTTGGGTGCATTTTTTTGGTCAGTCTTTGATCTGATTAGATTTGTGGATGAGTAAAGGTTAATAACTTCTGTTTAACCTAAGCATTTGTAAAGGAAATGCACTGTCCGTCACCAAGAAATAGGCTGACGTTCCTTTAGTACAGTATATAAATATATATAAAACAACCTTATGAAAAGCCATTTTGAGAATTCACAACATCTATATTGGAAAAGATGCAGACCATCATGTTCCAGTACCACTAAAATGACTGAGAGGTATTTTTGTAAATTGTTTATGGTATACCTCAACACCAAGGAAAACGATACATGGCTTACCCCTTCACGCAATCTCGTGTCACAATTTGTGATGTTCTCCAATGATGCATTAGGTTGCGTACTGTCTGCCTGTCAGATTTTAAAGTAATCTTTTTTTTAAATCAGTTTGCCAGTTTGCACAAAATTTAAACTGACAGTCATTGACCTTAACCAATATATGCACGGAATGCAATAAAACCAGAGAGAAAGATGTTACATATGAAAAAGCATCTGCTTTTTGTTTTTCTGACTTCTTATTATTTTTTCTCTATTACTCTCATAAAACTATGAAAGATGTGTTGATATTACTGGACACTGGTGAATTATCCTCAAACATCTTTGCTGATATACCTCAGCTATATACTTCAGTTTCCATTGATATGGATACTGGGTATCAATCTGAGTGAAACAAACCTATTTCATGTTTTGATTCTCCAGTTTATTATCTGGAGAGACATTTATCCATACATCATAAAAAGACCTTTTCATGGCACACTGACAGAGCGGTTACGATTCTTGTACATATAGAAGATTAATTTTGAAGAAATATTTTCCTTATAATAGTCCCTAAAATACTAACAATGAACGAAGTATCAAAAAATAAGATACTGTCATAAAATGATCTGAAATCGAATCTGAGATGGTCAGGAATGTTGCAGACCAGTGTGGCACCCTGGAGCAAAGAAAAGCAGTAGTGTGGGCACTTTTACTTCTGAAGGTAGTACAGAATAGATGAAAATTAATACCGAGGTGATATAGTTTATATAGTTTACATAGGAAGGAATGAGATGACATATGAAGGAGCTAGAGCCTGATCATAAAGCTACTGAAGTCAAAGCAAAGTCTTCTTGATTGTAGGGGAGCAAAGGTGACTGGAAAGGGAAAGATCACACTCCTTGTAGTTACAAGTCCAAAATTCTCTTGGGCATGCTTCACATCATACTCTTTGGCATAGGAAATGCCAAAACCCACTGGTTTTGCAGAGCAGGTGTGAAATGCCACTCATTTCTGTATTTAAGAAAAGGTAAAATATTGCTGGTGTTGGTGGTAAAAGTAGACTGAGCCAGAGAAAAAATATGTTGCTCCACAGGAAGCAGATTCAGAGGGAAATCTCACCCTATATTTTAGTCTGACAGTAAATATGCTAGACTTAGGCTATAAATAAACTGAAGTTGTCATTCCACTTTACAGCTTCTTAATTTGTGGAGTCTGCTCAGTGTGTCTTTTCTCTATCGCACAGAGGGCCATTTCCTCAAATTTCTCTTATGCTAATGTAAATAATTGTAATCTGTTTTAAAGGACTCTTTGTTTTTTCCTTTTTTTTCCTTTTCTTTTCCTTCATGTCACTGCCTAGGTCTAGAGCACAGAGTACCTCCTGCAGCAGCATGACCGATAAACTGATAAAGCGCAATGGCACTGTAGACACGAACAGACAGGTCATGGCAGGACTCTCCATGTACTGCTGCTGTGTACATCACCCAGTGCTTAGTGCTGCAAGTAAAAGGCCAATATGGATCAGAAAACTCATCTTTCCTCTCCTTGTCTCCTCTGAGGATATGGATGTACTCCGACAGGTGTATTCACTAATACAGGTCCTCACACAAGTGCTTTAATTTAAAACTCAACAGATTCATAGAATCATAGAATTGTTGAGGTTGGAAGGGACCTTGAAGATCATCAAGTCCAACCATTAACCTACCCTGACAAAACCACTTCTAAGCCATGTCCCCAAGCACCATGTCTACCCTTTTTTTAAACACCTCCAGGGACAGCGAATCCACCACCTCCCTGGGCAGCCTATTCCAATGTTTAATAACCCTTTCAGTGAAAAAAGTTTTCCTAATATCCAATCTCAACCTTGCCTGGCACAACTTGAACCCATTTCCTCTCGTCCTATCACTTGTCACCAGGGAGAAGAGGTCAGCCCCCACCTCTCTACAACTTCCTTTCAGGTAGTTGTAGAGAGCGATAAGGTCTCCTCTCAGCCTCCTTTTCTCCAGGCTAAACAACCCTGGTTCCCTCAGACGCTCCTTATAAGACTTGTCCTCCAGACCCCTCACCAGCTTCGTTGCCCTAACTCAGACTGGCCTCTCCTCTACCATGTGAGGACAGAGCACTCACCTTGCAGGGGCCTTGCACTTATGCCCAGTGAATTTTAACCACCCTGTATTCACACTGGCAAAACATGATCTGAGTACCACACTGTTTTGGGGAAGGGCAATTCCCATCTCACTGAGCAGAAAAATAAATATATAAAGAAAACTAAGATTCATTAAGTGATCATATTTCTTCAAAATGATGTATAGGGCAAATTCTGGAAGAAGATGTAGGCTCAGTTTACAGGCTCATCTCCAAGGACTATTCAATCATTATGAATGATTGCAAACATTCAGAAATGTTGCATGACCAAAACCTGTCCCTTTCCAGGAAATTTCATCATTACTAGACTACAGAACCATACATAGCTTGCACTCTCGTTCTGGAATAAAAAAAAAATCTTTAATATTCTTATATAAGGAAAAAGACTTTGACATGCAAAATGGGAAGTTCCCCACTGTCCCTTAATAGGTATGTGAGCACTGCTGAAGTAGCCAGTACTCTGGTAATTAAGTCATTTTCTGTGGTGATGAACATTTGAAGCTATTAAGCAAATCAGGGGATTGAAACCGGGACCCATATACTCTACATTGCTGTTCTAACCCCTTAGACACTACATTAAAAAAAAAAAAAAGACTATTCTATGTCCTGTTTTAAAAAAAAAAACCAATCGTGCTTATAATTCATATAGAAATGCAAAGGATGTACATGATAAACAAGAAGAGACTCTGAACTGTGAATAGCAGGTAAACCGACTCACTATTCTGATGTAGGATCCTCTGCTTTAAATTCCTCTCATGAGGAACGTGGTCCAAATTAAATTCTTCTAGATCCCTTTCCAAGACAAAGTAACCCTCCACAAGCCTAGGAACCATAAGATAAGACTTGGGGACCAGATGTTTGAAACTTAGGTGTTTCTGCATTCACTGTTTCTGTTTTCTTAGTGTAGCTCTATCATGTAATTTTTTTTCTTCAGGTTTTCACTGCCCTTTTTATCTCAATATTTTCTTTCCTGCAATAAATCACAGGTTAATCTTGCAAGGTTGTGGTTTTTTTTTTTTTTTTTTTTTTTAATTTTAAGTATATTTGTAGAAAAATATAGTTTATTATCTTCATGACCATATATATTTTAAGGAGTTATTTAAACTGTCAGTATTTCTATGTTTCTCGTTTTATTTCAATGAACATAGTGGATTTGTATATAATAGATATACTTGGCTCTGCGCCTGCAATGCATTTCGCACAGCTCTTCGTTCTCTTTCTAAATATACCGACAACACAGTTCCACTAAATTCATTAAGGAAAGATAGACAACGTTATTCAAGTGCAATGCCACATGAGTGCTTTCACGATGCAGTGTTTACTTTCTTTCCCCAACAGTAATTCAAGGTAAGCTAATAACGGGGCCGCCAAGAGTTTAGCGAGCAGGAGAGGGGAGGCCTGCAACACATCATAAGCGCTATTGATTTTTCTTAAGTGCTAAAGCTTTTAAAGGGATTCCTACAAAGACGCATGCTGTATGGAACAGGACTCTGTGCTCTGTCAATTTAGCTGGACAGTGAAAGGAAGATACGGACTGGAAAAGCCAAACAAATGGAGAGACCTCTGGGGTTAATAAAAGTGAATCTAGGTTCCTTCCAAATTGCTTTGCAGGCAATTGGAAAGGCATCACGACCATTCAGCTTCACTTCAGTGGAGCACCTTATGCGGGAGATGTTATCAGTCCCAGTCTTAAAAGGTTGCAGAGAGAGGCCGAAATAACTCGCAGGGTAAGTTATGCTTCAAAACTCTCCAGACACCGGGGACACAGCACTCCGCCAGCCACGTTCATAACCTCAGATCAACATCAACCATATGCAGGACAAAAATCCCTCTCATAGCACCAAATTCACAAATAATGTCACAATGCTAAATGATCTGTTTCAACCTCCCATTACATTTGCTGTTCGCTTTCTGACAGATTACTGCATGTGGCGCTCAGCTCACCATAAAGAGTAGACTTTCCCAAGGCCAATTGCTGAGCAAGAGATCCATCAAGGCTCCTGAAATGCATTTGCAAAGAGGTTAAAGTGATCTGGTGATGTGCTGGATGTGAAGTGTTTTTCTACTTAGAAAACCAAAGTCCAGAAGACAGGAATTTAAAATGAGGTTAGAAAGTTATTTACAATGTATTTATTCTTCCTATATAGGCAAAGGCATGTTTTGAGGCTTTTTGTGAATATTTTGACAATTTGAAATAAAGTACCAATAAATTAAGCTGAACCAGCTCAAAACACTTACTGACCTTTTAACTTCTCATGGGGAAAATACCAATCAGGTATCAAAGCTGAAAATCTGAGTATTTTGTTCTAAACAATTTACAAGGAGGTTAAAGAGATGCAGCAGCAGCCCAGAAACGTGGTGCCTATGTAGCCTACAAAAAAATTCTTCATCATTTGAAAACAAGCCCAGATTTTTGCCTCAAGCATGCTTTAATCTGTACAAGAAAAACAATTTCTGGTTTGGTTTTGCATAGAATTACAGCACTACAGAAAGAGATATTGGCTGTGTATAAATACACCTTTCCAAACCTCTGAGGGGTTAGGGGGGATTTGCATGTAAAGTGAAATTGAGTATTTTCAGCAAACGGGTAAACATCAGGAAGTCTCACGTTACCTGCTTTCATTTTGTTTTCATTTAACAAGAGCAAAACGGAAATTTTTTCAGCAGTAACATTTTCCATTAAAAGCTAAATACGGGAAGCAGTGCATAGGCTAAAGAGACAGTTTGCCACCTGGATTTTTTTCCCCTAGCAGCAGCTATGGCATATTGTGGGAGCTGTTCCTGAAGTCTTCAGACTGTAGCAAGGCAATACAAACTCTAAGGGAGAAAGGGCTAACTCTGCCAGGCTGATGAAGGGCCATTTACCCAACTTTTTTGATATGTAACGCACGGAACAATGAGGAGCAAGAGACCCAAACCCATCAAGGCACTGTGGAACGAGTTACATGTAAATGCAGGGCCATGGAGCTGGACAGGCTGCACGCAGCGAAGTGCAAGACGAGAACAGGAACAGCATATAGCCAGTAGTGAAGGTAACGAAGGAGGAGGTAAAACAAATGCTTATATACTGGGGTAAATATCATGACATGTGAAATTCCTACCGCTTTTTGAGAAAACTGATTAAATCTTACCGAGTTAAAAAATGTCCTATTAACTTAAACATTTAAAAGGTACTGCCACCTTTCAGACAGATCTATTAATAAATAACCCGAATGACATTACAAATCATTTTGATTCTCATATACATAGCAAGGAAGAGTCTTTAGGAAAAAAAAAAAAACTTATGAAGAATGGCCTGTCTTAACATTCTGCAAACCAAAATTAGCATTCTAATATGACAAATTAGGTTTAACTTGGTCTAGCTTTTTCTTTTCGCCATAAACTTTGCCAATAAAATGAAACCCCAGTTGCTAATGTCCTCTGAATTATGGAAGAGTGTGTACACATATACTTGCACACTTCCTATTTTGGATCTTTCCAATTATCTCAGCTGTACTTTGGCTTTTTGACACACCTACCTTATTTTTCATGGGGAAAAAATAAAGAAATGGTTATTAAGAGGGCTCCAATAGAAAGGAGTGCCAATCAAAATGTAACATATTGAAAAGGTCAAATATTTCCCGTTAATACATTCAGAGTCAGAGCTCTCTTTGTTCTTCAGTTTCTTCAATGCTACAATTAATTCAATTAAACTAACTTTAAAGCTAAGAAGCGTTGTCATAGATCATAACCTTTAGAAATGTCTGCATTCTCTCTTACACATTTACCTTAGTTAGCATATTTTAATGACATCTCAAGGAAGAACTGTGTTAAGTGTTCCTGGCTTCTNAAAAAAAAAAAAAAAAAAGTAAAATTAATAAATAAGGTAGCTGTCAAAAGCATAAGGAAAGATTTAGAGGTATTGTATTTAAAGATCAATACCCATCCATACAGTGAACTGGACACAGAAAGATAGAGCGATAGGAAAAAACAGAGTAATGGAAAAAAAATTACTTACAGTGAAATTCTTAAATACATCTCACATCAGCACCCCTCTGCATTCTCTCTCTCTCACTCTCTCAGGAAAGGATGATGGCTGTATGATGGGTTAAAGGAGATAACAGCATGAAAAAAAAATAGGAGGAAGTGTATACTCGAGACTTTGGGTAACTATCATATCTGACAAGCTGACCAGCTAACTTCCTAACATTAGGCTGGGTGATCTTCTTTCAAAACATCGGAGGTAAATAAAGTTGGGTCATGCCATCATTTTGAACACTACTGGCATGGAAAGGTTGTATGACACCTGGCACCTAAAAGATGTTAGAATACACTGTTACACAGGCAACACGCCTATTGTAAGTCCTTTTTTCCTTATCTGGGTATCTCAGAAAATGTTCCCTTTCTGGTCTTATAGCAGGCAATTACTTCAGGTATAGGTCTCCTGCGTTGTCTACAGATGGACTCTTGTACCTCTTACATGCTTAGACTGTTTGCAGGGCAGACTCCTCTGAATATACCACCGGTCTTAAACCAAAGGTTACACGTTCAGGTGCTCAAGAGAAAAACAAACCAGTCGCTAACAACCAACATTCGGAGAGAATCCCATCCCATGCTTCTGTATGCGCTGAGTTTGAAGGATCTTTTTATTTGCAAGACTAGGACCAAAGCAAGTAACATTTTTATAACCCACCCACATCTCTGCTGCAACTATGAGTCTCTAAAACTAGGAATACGTAGTACAAACATTATATAGAAACAGAGGATAAATTAACTTTCACAGCTAATGCCATGTTACTGCTACTGATGCTCAACCTAGCTACTTGGATCTAGTTCAGATGTTTCTGCTTAGGACTGAATTGTATTACACAGGTATAAACTAAAACTGCTTTTCTCTTCCAGTGACCAGTCCTGTTCAAACAGGTCTAGATGGTGACGTGCTGAGGATGGAGTTTGGGCTCTGAACTATACCTATGATACAGGCTTTTGTTTTTCAGTGTGTGAAAAAGGGGCTAAATTTGAGGCTAAATGTAAAAATAAAATTATAAAAGTCCACACTGTGATGCAAGTCCAGCATGAATGAGGGAAAGAAGATTATAGACTTCATCACTCCAGTTTCCCGGCATGAATCATGAGACAGAGTCAGTGGTACTTCAGAGGAGCAGGAGAAAGGAAACAGCAAGGCAGAACCGCATTTCTAGTAGTCTCTCACCTAAATCCACACCTGTAAATTCCCATTTGCAAATAATTGCAAAATAACACATTTTCCTTTGCTAGACCAGGTTTCATAAAACAACCCATAGCTCATACGTTATTGTTAGAGAATTACAAATACAGAAGAGACAAGAAGAAAAGAAAACAAACCCTTTAAACCCTTGCTGCAGTTCACATTCTACTTTAAAAATATCTCTACCAGTGAAGTTCTCAATTTTGCTTCCCGGTCAGGGCAAACTCTTTGGATATTAAAGCTTCTGAAAAAGTTGAATGACTGCTAGGTGTTGGTATCCTATACATCCAAGTCACTAGGAGTTATGAATTTATCTCACTCCCCTGATGACTTAGTGACCTCCAAACCTGGCAAAAAAAAAACAACCCAAAAACCAACAACAAAACCGCAAACCCTCTCTTTCCCGTGTCATAAAGAGGTCTCTCCTGAGCTACCGGCAGCAGCTGAAGGCAGTTCCCGGTCCCCGGCTGGCACAAGCATCTCCAACCAGCAAAGGCAGTTGCTGCTTTCCTCAGCTTCTGTGAAGGAACTGAGCAATTGGCAGCTGAGATGACTTCTTCCAGTGTTTTATAATACCGTTGATCCCTCAAAGGGGAGGATCATTTTCAGACCGAAAAACACCGCTCAAAGGAAATTTCTTTCAGATTATTTGCAACAGGAACTTGCGAATGACAGTCAAATACTTTATAAATCGGGGCTCTCCCACCTCTTGTTTGACTGCACACATTGGTGGCTTGTGCTAAACAAGAAGGGACAAATTAAAAACACCCTCTTCCCATCCCTGTAACCCCCCGTAAAGTGTCACCTGAGATGTTGTGTTCACTTAGGAAGTGCAGGTTTAAAACAACATGGATTTTTAAGTTCCCCATATGGGTCTGGGCCAGTCTTCCCCAGTGTGTTGAAATGGAGTGTGTGTGTGTGTGGGGGGAATATGAACCTCAAAAATTAGTCATTCCTTTCATGACAGTATTGCTTCATTTTTAGGCAAGATTTACACCCAGTTGTATTTAGATACATAAATAGCTTTTTCCTTCCCTCCTCTATGTCAAAACCTTTAAACCCCCTGAATACCAAATCAAACCAAAGAAAAACAAAATCTGGATTGTTTGTGTCATGCTCTGTGCTGTTTAGAAGCAAAAGTTTTTTCCTGAGCACTTTTTTTGGGTGCAATTACCAATAAAATTTGTAATTTACACAAATATACCACTGTTTGTTCAAACATGGCATCTCTGGAAGGCATTACTTCAAAGATACTGTATTGATTTAAATTGAAATGAATTACCTTTCAGGGAAAATGCATTAACTTCAGTGGAGAGACGTGGCAGTGAATATAAATGAAAAAAACATTATTTCACTACACTATTTTGGCCTCAGTTCACATGAATTGGTTTGGTGTTTTTTTTTTTTTTGTAAAATAAATTGAATCCAAACCAACACTAGCTTATGACATTGTGTATGTATGAATTTCAACAAGGATGAAAAAAAAAGATGGAGAAATGGAAGAGGTATGAAATATGAATCAGATGGCCTTAAGGTCCCTCCTTTCCCCAAGGATTTTACCTACCTACCTTTATTTATTGTCTGATTTAATAGACACTTGAGGAATTTTATTTTATTATTTTGGGGGAGGGAAGAGTAAATCAATTTAAGCACTTAACAGGATTTCTGGTTTAAATAGTCCTGTGAGCAGACTGATTAATGCTTTTTGTTTTGTGTATCTTCCAAAGCAATGCAGACATGTGGTTTTTGTCCCATACTGCTTCTCATACATGATACTTTTATGAGAGCCCCCACTAAAGAATATACAGTTCATGTCAGAATTTTTCTTTATTTACTAAAATTTTATTTGCATCTTACACTTGCAAATAAGGCTTGGGGTACCAGAACTAATCATTCGTATTCTGAGAATCACACAACAACAACTCTCTCTATATATATACGCACACATATATATATATATATATAAATCCTTTCAGGCAATTATGGTTCACTGGCAAAGGTGGAGTCATTGGAATATATTGAAAGATGTGGACTAGTCAAGTAAGTTGTTCAATGCTAAAGGTTTTCATCAAACTGAAGAAAGGAGCTGACATCTTTCTATGACTTAGGTCAGTATTATATAGCCACGGTATTATACTGCCCCTGTATTAAACTGCAATTTAACTTTTAATTTTTGTATTGGTACATATAAATTCAAACAAACTCCATCCAATATTCCCTCTGTGCTTCTCAGCTACCATTTTGGCAATATTCTGATGAGTCTGAATTCTGTAGTCCCTCTTCGGTCCACAGGAATTGTATCTTTTATTGATTTCATATTGAGCCTTTTCTTCCCCAGCTAACCTCTCTTGGAGGCCATCCAAACAAGTGGGCTCAAGCAAGCCTTGAAGCAGGAAACTCTGACGTGACATTGAAGGAGGATGGTGAGTGATCAAAGTCATCGCACTGGTTTTGAGGGGCCGAGGGTAGCAAACGGAAGAAAGATCTGACCGTAGGAGAAGCAATGGAGAAGTCATCCTGTTAAGAAAGTGGGTGAAGAACAAGCTGGTGAAGAAAATGCACTCACTGGAGACTCTTAAAATGTATACCTTCATACTCATGAACCAGTCATGGTCTGAAAAGGGTTGGAAGTATAAGTTTTGACAGCAGAAAATTTTAAAGAAATCAGCCTACTGTAGAACAAATTGAACTTTATTTGTTACCTTGATGAGGCTGTGTTGTCACTGAACCGGAACATGCAATTAAAGTTGTAGATATTAACTTGTTAACTCAATCACAAAAATCCTATCAGAAGATAATTATCACTCCCTCCATTTTCCTAATGAGTGCACAGCAGCTGACTGAGTAAGCCAGGTATGCTCTAGCACAAGGTAAAGGAGTAGTTCACATGATTTGATACTGAGTACCGTTTTTCATCCCAGTGTCAGTCCCTTGCATTTGAACTCTACCTCAAGAATGAAATATGATGGTTTGGTTTTCATTAATGGCACATAATGATACACACCCTGATGATACCTCTAAAATTTAGATTTTAATCCATCATGTGGAATTGGAACTTCACTAATATATCAAATCTTAATATTACCTGTTGGTAGTTCCCTACATTGGCTTCTACTCCAACATCTGAAGTATATATTGGTATTATTACATTTGCAGGGATCATTTAGCTAGCCACTTGATGTCACCATAACTCCACATAAATATTGTTCTTCATGCACTAATGGGGTGCAAATAAGTAGCTGAAATAGAAATGGGCTTGGAATTAATGTTTCTGGTACTAGTCATATGAGCTAGATTGACGATGTAGATCATTACATTTATTCTCTTCTGCAGAAAGGCAAAGGGTAGCTATAGAAAAGCTTCTTTTCATGTTTGTACTAAAGATTACTTTTAATTACACAACTTCTTGAAGTGGAATTAGATTTTGTAACAAAGAATGAAAAATATTGGTGAGGAAAGAATACTGGCAAAAGCAGTAACACTGAAAAAAAACCCCAAAAAGCTAAGTCTTCTTTGGATCAGAAATATTTGTCATTGCTGAGTAAAATTTTTCTTTGTTTTTATTAGAGTATATTTTGGACTCGTCTGGAAAGCTTTTTGTATATTTGAAAAAAAACCCAACCAAACAACCAAGATTTTGTGTCCAATGCCATGATTCTGTTCATCAAAAGGATTAAAGCCTTTTAATATTGCAACAAAGGCCAGAACCATACCTTACTTGTAAATTGCACTTGTTAAATATATGAGTTCTCAAAAGTGACATTTTTCTCTGATTAATAGTTGTGCATATTTCAAGAGCACTAATGGGAGGGTCTATTTTTATATATACTTAAGATCATATAGAATTGTAATGTATGGCATTAAACCCTGGATGTGCAGGTATCTCAGGAAAAAAAGATATTTACTGATGAAAAAAAATTGACAAAGTATGTTTATTTTTTAAAGCAAAGCAAACCTGAAAAACAGTTTTCACAGAACAGAATTTTGGTTTTTAAATGGACATATTTAAAATAAAAAAATAAAGATCCAGTAACAATTTTTTTTTTTCTGTTGGACTGAATGGAAGAATTGCTGGGAATTGACTTAAGCTATGTTTTTTGATACTGTCATTTTGCAGAGGAAAGAAAAAAAAAAACAGAAAAAGTCACTCCTATCCTATTCCACTCAGATTTGCTTTTTTTTCCTCCCTCATTTTACTGTGGTTATGAACTATTTCTGCCTCTAAAAATCCCTAGAACAACTCGCTAATAAGAACCCCTCAAAAACCATGACTGCCTAGATCCAGTAAAGTCTCAGAGGTATAGAATATATTGGGTGTGGGGGTAGAATGGAGACCTTAAGCTCAGCTGAAGAAAAAGTGGCAGTACCTTAATCTTAAGGTGTATTCTTAAATAGTGAAAATTGTGTACCTAGGCTCCATATAGAGAGAGAATAAGAATTTGAGCTGGGAAAGAGAATGTGTATCTGTGATTTTTTCCCTCAAGCCAACTTCTAAGTCTTGAAAACGTTCTTCAAAAATTGCCCAGAACACTCATTCCTGTTATTTAAAACAGAGAGGTGGGAGCAGCTAACCATTCTCTTCATCCTTCTTACCGAAAAGAGGATTTAACCATTGGGCTATGCAGTTAGGGTGGCTTTAGCCAAAACATCTCACTCAGTAATGAAAGAGGTTCCAGCTTCAACAGGAATCGTGAACCTTTTCCAAAGCTGAAACCTCACCTGGCAGCCTGAGCGCTTTTTCCAGAAATAAGTTTTTTGGATATTGTCATACAGAGAATTAAAATGAACCTAGGAGTCCATACACTCTAAGTGAGAAATTGAACCACTAAGCCACTGTTTAAATAACTAGCAGAGGGGGAGGGAGGTGGCCTGCCATGTTTCTAATTAAGTAAATTACCGTTGTGAGTTATGTGACCTCAAATCTGTCAGATACATTCAGAAAGTCTACTGGATTGAGCATTTTGGGAGAAGCAGAAGGGGGGAACCTCACTTAGGTTTCCCAATACGGCTTACTCATTTAGCTGCTTGGAGGACTTGGAGTTTAGGAAGTCACACGTGCACCCAGAAGCAGATCATGGGGCAGATGAAGAGCTTGTGCCTCTAACCATGCATGCTCCAGGTCAGACACAAGCTGCATGTTTTGCATGAAATCAGTCTAGTTACACACTACTCAAGCATGTAACCAATTGTTTGCTAGGATATGAACATACATATGACAGGGTATGACCATCTGACTACGCATGGCATGATTCTGCATATCTCATGAACACCAGGAAAAAAAATTTTTTTTTTTTGACTGTTATGTATTTTCTGAACTGATTCTTCATCCGATCTAACAACATTGCTCAAGATCTTCAGTGTAGTTCTCAGTGAATTGTGGAAGTGTGGAATAGTAATTTATGCGGAATACCCAGCTCTGGGGGCTTCATATACATCTTCACTGCATACCTGAGAAATCCACTTAGCTTTGAAAAGCAATTCTGGTAGGTTACTCAGCTGCCGAAGGACTATGATACCTTAGATCTAGATGACTGACTTGGTGGTCTGCATGTATTATCATTCTCTAGCGAGTGAATCAGCAGTCAAACTGATCAAAATCTAGCATAGAACATGCTAATCTAGAGGAAAATAAATTACTGTAACCTTTCACTTGGCATTTTGGCTTCCAGTAGGATCTAATTTCAGCTCCTTCACTTTTTATAAAACTTGAAGTAAGAGCTTGTATCCAAGCTAATGAAAACAAGACAGGACAAAAGCTGGCTGGACTTACAATAGCAAAATCTAAAGGGAACAAAAAGTAATTGATAAAATTGCTTTTCCTTCCCATACCTTCAATTCTGGCTACAGAGCTCTATAGGTTATGCCAGAAATTTTGATATAGGAAAGAGTGGGGTTTGGCAACTTTGAAAGTGTAATGATGCTGATCTCTTACTCTCCCTCAATCCCGCATGTTGTTCCATGAGCTGAATGTTAATGACTTGGTGATCTGCACAGCCAAGACATTGATGCACCTTCTCAATATTTTCCTTATCACTGCAAAAGCAACTCAGAAGAAAGAAGAAATTAATAGCCAGTTAGATTTAAACTGAAAACATGGTCTCTCCAAAGAAAATACATAAAGGGAAAATCTAATAGGATTGTTATTATTATTTTCTCTTTATTTTATTTTTTTAACTGTAGGAATCTACATGAGTCTATTTTACTACTGTGCTTCCCCTGTTAATCAAATGCTGCACGTCGAACACCAAACCCAGTTCAGGCTGTAACAAATGTAATGTTTTAACTCTGACTGTCCTATTCCAAAACATGAGACTGATAGAGATGCTGTAAATTAAAAGGAAAGAAAAATAACACCGTGTTAGAAACAAAAAAAAACCCTACTCCAATAAAACATTTTAGATCTTGCTCTTAATAGGCACTATACTTAACGGTCTGGCCATACTTTCATTATAAACACTGTTAATGAGGGGTTAATAACTCAATTTAATCAGTGCCTAGTTGAAACTGTAGATCTACTTTCAGTTTAAAGTGCCAAAATGCATTTTTTGGGAGGTACAAATTAGAAGAAATCACTATATGTAAGTTGTTAGGTTTTATTTATTTTATGATTCAATAGTGCAACTGATGGTCTCAAGACAATTCATCTTCAGGTCCCTTATAAATGAAAAGGTAAATGGCAGTCTTTTACCCTGAAATTTTTATTAAAATAAGGATGAGCAGTGGATGTGCTTGCTAATATCCAACTGCCATCTAACATAAGATAAAGTCAATTTGAGCCATATCAGTTTCTGCTCAGCTGGGAACTTACCTTATTTTTTTCTCTCCAGTATTTATGTTATATGGCAGTGAGCAATTCTACACACAATATATTTAAGCAATAAAAGCAGAAGAACAGGGCTTTTTCTGAGGATTAACAACCTCCTGGGAGCCAATGATCCACAACCCTGGAAAGGGTCATTAACCCCAAAGAAATGTCCAGTGCTGAAGTTGTTATTGATATGAGCTGAAACTGTGCGTATTTATCTGTGGAAAAAAGTGGGGGGGAGGCAGAATGTTTGGAATTTATATTTCTACATGTGACAATATCTTTAGCAAACCACGTCAATGATGCTCCCAGAACAAGAAAAATGTCCCTTGCCACTGTTCATCCTATTCCACAAATTTCAGTTTGTGGTATAACGTGACAAAATGTATTTGATTATATGGTTCTTGAAAGACTCTAGTAACACGACACTCAGAGAGAAAAGATTGATAAATAGTTGTGAAGGAAGAGAACAGACAAGCAAAACTAAATAGATGATGAAGTTACCTGATAAACTGAGAATACAAAGGCAGAAGAAAAAACAATTTCAGGGAGGAGAAAAAAATTAGAAGCAGTAAAAAAGTTGGAGAGCAAGAAAAAATTAAAATCTGACTGCAACTGTTTTCACATTTTGATAGTTTTCTCTATGGACTTGTGTGCAAAACCAGAGGTACTCTGGACACTACGATACAGAAGTGCCTAATGGACATATTTCAGATGAAGTTTCTCTTTGGATGACTGACTCTATTCCAACATTATCCATGTGGATAAATTTAATATGTTATTTATTTATTTATCCATCCCCAAGAGAAGTACTTTGTCATGGACAAGTAGAAATTCAGCAATTTCTACAAGAAATTGGAAACTACATTAGACTTCACAGACCATTGAGTTGAAGAGGCTAAGCAGAGCAACAATACGCTCTGCAAAGGGCAGAACACTTAAGAGGTATGGTTTTCCTTCTTTCTCTGATATATACCTCGTCTCCCAGCATCCGAGGGGGGGTTTAGGCATTCAGCTGCTACTTTCTCTCTACACTGGATAATTGTTTTTTAAATTCCGAAAGTACCCAAACTGGTTTCCTAAACTGAAGTTATGTCTTGAATAAAGGATTTCATTTGAATTGTTGTTGTTAAATCACGAGAGGATATTCTGGTGCAGAACAAGAGGAAGCTACCATATTTTTATTAATTAAATCTCCCATGGTAGCTATGGGATATTGCTTCACCTATCCAGAACAGATTTAACTTCTTTGACTCTGATATTTGCCTTAAGGCTTTCTTTCAAGTATTACAGAACTTCAAAGCCTAGGAGCTTGGGTCTTCTCTAGTGTTGAAGTATATCAGACATCGGATGCAAAGTCAAGCTACCCTGCCTGACCCTAGATTTTTCATTCAGCCTAGGGCTACCTGAAAGGCAAAAAGAAAGCTCTGAGAGTAGATGGAGCTGCAACAAAAGCTATTTAAAAAACTGGTAAAATACTACGTTTGATATGCTGAAGTCCAACTTCTTAACATAAAGCTTGTAAAAGATGCAGTAAGGAAAAAGTTATACAGATGGAAAATGTATTCCTCTCTATATTAGAAATATCGTGGGCATTGGAGGTGACTGTTTTTTATGCATTCTATGCAGTACCGTAGCAAACCATATGCTATCAGGTGTAACATATTTTACAGTCAAATCATTTTCATTCAGCCTCATACAGGGTTATGACCAGCAGTACACACATATATGGCTATAAAAATGTCCCGTAAATAAATTGTAGTTTTAATTTCTATTCATGGTAAGAGTAGCATATATTTTACCTAATATATAAAATACCAAGCCTTGGAGACACAATAAAGGACGTTAGAAAAAGATAAGCTGTTCAAAATCCTAGTGTTTTTTACGGTTAATCATAAACCATGAATAAGTGCATTCATGTATATTTCACATTGCTTATTGCTGCCTCGCTACTGTTATCAGTTAAAGTTTCATATCAGTAAAACCATAAACATAATTCAAAAAGAATCGGCATGAATTTATTGCCACTAATAAAAAAAATAGAAAAGCAAAACAGAAAATGCAATTTTCTATGATGTCTCACAGGGCTTATAATTAATTTCAGATAGAAATTGAAATTAAATTACACATTATAGTCAGTAGAGGCTTTTTGGGGAACCCATCAATAGGTCATTTTTCTGAAGGGTATATTTACAATTGCACGTTGATGAAATACATGCATTATAATGCAAATGCAAGGAAGAGTGTCTGGAAAAACGTGCAAGAGCCATGTTCCCCTCACCATAAGAGTACTCTGACTTTTCTGTATATTCTTAATCTTTCAGGCATCTCCTTCCTGAAAACATAATTCCAGGTGCGCTAAAGCTCTTGGGAAGATTATAATTACCTTCAATGGTTTTCAAGAAGGTCCTGAGATAACACATTCTTCTTCTATTAGCAGGTGCGAAAGACTGTTCCCATCTTATTTACTCCCATTTTACAGAATAGTTAATAGCGTGGGGCATAATCAAATGTAATTTTTCATGATTTCACACTTGAATCTAATTCCACTGACTTGAGTGGAGCAGATCCTGATCTACGCTGCTGTGGAGGAAGTTATCAGAACACAGGTTGCCAACATTTTTCACAAGGTTTTTGTTTGCATCTCTACTGCTAATTTTCTTCGTTGTTCTTCCCATATTTTTTTTTCATTTTAACGCTGTACTGTAAGTATCTAGTAAAGTATTTAAGTTTATGAGAACATTAAATATGTATTTCTACCTTATTGTTTTTATAAGCTGTAAACATGCTTAAAGTAAGTTTTCTTTCTAATTAGCAGTGCTTCCTAAATACGATTCTTCAAGAAGCCCTTAATTTAGATCAGCCAAAAGGTTTAAAAAAGTGTTCAGAACTAAGCTTTTCTGAATTTTAACTCAGGGTCCAAGCATTGTAAGTAACCGAGCCACTCTCAGTTTCAGGAGGTCTCTGTGCTTTCTGTGCTGGAGTTACTGCTGGGGGAAGGGTGCAGAGCCTGCTCAGCCCGGACATTCTCACTTGCCCACACCTCCACCGACTTTAGGGAATGGGACTGTGTGCGCACCCCCCGTCTGCGTAATTTGGAATGTTTGGAGAAATGGCGCATCTCTCTGTCCATACGTGTGCGTGTGTGTGCGTACTCTCATCTTTTGCAGGAGTAGATGTATTGAGTCCCACGTAATCACAGAAAAATTAATTTTATGGTTCAAAGGATTCTTGGCCCACATTCTTGCAGCTCTGCAAATAGAGTTTTTGCCTACTTGCTTGAGCAGGAAGGATAATGCTTTCTAGAAAAGAAATGGGTTTGTGCTGACTAGTTTAATCCCTCTGTTAAGAAGAAGTTGGGCCAAATTCACAACTCCCCAAGTTTCTGAGGTTCTGAAGGGTTACAGAACTGCTGGGTACTGCAGAGCAAGCACCTTTCTTTAGCAGGGAAACCTGAACGGCACATTCTGCCCCTGTAATTTCCTCCTAGTATTTACCACCCACCTTCTTCTGCTTTGCATCTCTTCTATTTTTTTTACCGCTTTTTTTTTTTTTTTCATTTTCTCCTCATAAAAATAAAATACTTGCTTTTGCTGCTTAGTACTATTTTTATTACTGAACTAGCCTCCCCGTTTGGAGGTTTTGCTCATGATTGGATTTTGTAAGCAGGCATTTTACTAAACTGTTGTCCAAGTTCTGATAGCATGAATCTCCTAGAATGGAAGAGTTTAACAAGCGTGCACTTGTACTTGTAAATACAATGTAATTCCAGCAGAAAAATTCTAAATGATCATTTTCTTAGTTTGTGTTATTTTCTGTTGTTTCAATAAATCTAATTATATTTACACCTTATGAGTATTTGACAGCATCTATTTTTCTAACTTGTTTTTACATGCCCCTCATTACTACAGATGCTAAAAAGAGGAACAGTTGAAGTTAATATTTTTTAAGATTTCCAAGAATGGGCAACTACTTATTATGTATAGTGCCTACATTATTTTCAACATAGACATCTTTTAGGACCTTTGTAGCAACAAATGCCACTTTCTGACAAATGTCAGAAATAGGACTAAGAGCACTGAGACTATTACCAATTCACACACGTAATATTAACACGTAGATAGGACTACAGAACTGCTTTTTCCTTCCTTCTGACTAACATTTAAATAAAGGAAGGCTAATTCCCTCCCTCAGGTCTCCTTTCTCTCTCTAACAACTCCAAAACTTTTGGTATTTAATTTTAAGCCATGTTTTCTTGAGCACTGATCAGTCTTTTTGCTGTTCTCCTACCGTTGTCTGACAGGTCCAAATTCTTATGCAAATGTAGTCCCAGAGCTGGGCAGACTACTTGTGATGTGTGCGGTGGGAAGGTTATGCCACGTTTTACTGACAAACTCACATTTTAGATCCCAGCAGCATGTCAGGCTTTCTGAACAACATGACATTGTCACACTGAGTTTTCAAAATGTTTCCTTCTTATAGGTCTTTTCTGTGCAACTTTTGATGCGGTGCCCATTCACAATGTGAGAATTCATTATATGTTTATGCAAGGGGACGCTTTTTAAAACTGAACCATGAGGTGGGGTTTTTTTTGAATGATTTCTCCAGTCTCTCAGAATTGTTTTATATTTGAATCCATGGGCTGCCACCTTTCCAAAATGGGTGGCACCTGTAACGTGAATATGCCTATTCTCTTATATCAGAGAGCTCATTAAAAAAAATTGAATAGTACAAGGCTCAGAACAGACTTCTTAAGAATTATTGATATATTATTCCAGTTTGATAACGCACAATATTAAGCGCCCCTTGAGTATGCTTTTCCAGCTGTTTCTTTAGTACTTTCAGTTTGGATGTATTTTCTTATCTTGCTAATGAATACAATGTGCAACAGCATCAAAAGCCTTACTGAAGTCAAGATACATAGCATGCACTCCTCTTCTCCACTCTTATAAGCCACCACAGAGAGAAACGAGATAGATTTAACATAACTTGCTCTCGATAAATCCGTATTGGCACATATTCATGTCCTAGGTACCATCTATGTGATTACTTTACTTGGGTATCTGTTCCAATGTTTTACTGGAAATTGAAGATGAGCAAAATGCAATTCTGATGATCTTACTTTCTTCCTCTAAAAAAACCCAGCCTACTGTTGCATTTTTTCAGCCTTTCAGAACTCCTAAGAGCTCTTACATATTCCTGCTTTAGATAATTTTACCATTTATCTTAAGTATGTCACGTTAAATAGTACCATTTGAAAATATCCAAAATATCTGAGTACATTCTACCTATCTTTTTTCCTGCCTATTTCCACATCTCATTCTTTTCCCCCCTCTCTTCTTGGTGTTGATAGTGTGAACTGCTCAATCAGAGTTGACCTCTGAAGAAGCATCATTTATGTTTGATTGACAGTCTAATTTCTTATTCCTATTTGCTAGTCAAAACTAATACTTTTATCCTTGATTAGAACTTTGATCCATGAATTGTACCGATTAAATAAATAGGATCATTGTGCATATGGCACTATTTAATGTCAAATTTTGCTACTTAAAATATCAGAATGTTCTCCTAATTTAAAATTACTGAATGGGGAAAAAAATCATAATTTTTGGACAAAAGAAATTGTGTACTTCAGTATGGATCACTTTTGAAACTAGCTTTTAGATATACTCTTTGGGCACTTAGCAGTCTGAAAAAAAATTCTCATCAGCTTTTTCCAAGATACATAGAAAGATATTATCCACTTATCTGCATTTAACACAGTCTTTATACATTTTATTAAACCACCAGAAAGAAGAATCTCACTGGTCCTCTTATCTGCTTAAAATATTCTGCACCTGCTTTGGCTGGTACTGCCAACAAAGATTCAGTGGAGAATTTTCCATCATTTTTATTCAAGAAGTACATGAAATTTATAAATAATAAAAACTGATTTAAACATGAACTTTTTCACTTGTTCTGCAATTCCACCAGAAAATATTTTATTAATCAATTTGCCCTTTATCTTTGAGCCTCCAGTCAGCTTTCTCTTATCCTCTCATTTCTTCTATGTCAATGTGCTGCACCCTTGACAATACCATTTTTGAAAAATACCGGTAACTTCTAGGGAACTCACTGGTCCCACATGTATTTAAGAAGCTGCCCTTCAAAAGAAACCATGCTCTAGTTTTGGTAAAAATAATTTCTGGTCAAATAAAGGCTGTTTGATATCTTTTACTGATTTTTTACTGTAATTCATAGCATGTCTTTTGAAAATTTAAGTACGGTAAATTGCTTTCTCTTTCTTTCTACATCAAATTTTCTCTGCAAGCTATTCTAGGGAAGCAGTGAAGCATGATAACTCATGAATTCTTCTGAAACTACAGTGACTACTCATTCAGCTCACTGAATGGAAAGGTACACCTAGGCCGCACATGCTGCAAAGCTGCTACAGAGTAGGGGTGGCCCTCTGAGAAGCAACAATCGTGTAAATATAACTGTTCATTTTTGGGTTGGATTTCTGCAAACTTCCCTAGATTCCGATAAAACTTCTTCAAAGAACAGAATGGAAAAATAGATTATAAAATATTTTCACATGAACTGATAAAGGGAAAGTAACCTTTAGTCCTGCAAAGGCCTGAGCAAACTCAGCACTGACCCACCGCAGGGCAAACCACGGGAACTCTGCCGCTCCCTCTCTCCGGTGCAGCCCAAATTTAAACTTGAGGGTAGCGACGTTAAAGCAGAAATTTGTTCCAGTACTTCCAGTCTCCTTGAGAGAGTGAAACATTTCTCAAATGACTAATCTATTTGAATTAAATTAGGTGCACCTCACATTCATTTCAAAATCTTTTGTTCCTCCTCTTGTCAGCCTTGCAATACAGGGAGCATAGCGCTTGTCTTCTGGGAGCTGTTGCTATCAATGTAATTTAGATCAGCCTAGGTGACTGTTGTTAAAATGCATAAACGAAGCCCAGCTAGCCTCAGGATTAAGGAATCGGAGTGCTGCTTTTATCAGTTTGCCTCTTTCTCCTTCCCTATTATCTTGTAAAATCTAATTTTAAAGCACCAAATGCAGTAGCTTTTATCATTTCTTTTTTATGACTATTCCACAACCTCCACAGCCTCTCACTCTACATTTTATGTATTTTCATAAATTCTCCTTTCCTCTGCTGTTTATGCTTCCAAGTCGTGCACAAAACAGTCTCTCTTCTTCCATTTTGTGGTAAGTCCCTTCAAACGCTGAATTTAAAGGTTTCTTCATCACCCTAGCCCCATTTTTTCGCTCGAAAGGCCGCATGTGCTTTGTAGTTATGACAAGCGGCTCGCTGTGTGCATCATCAATTACTGTAACTTATTTATATTGGATTTCAGAGTATTATAACAGCATCGGTTACAGCAGGTTCGCAGACTGCTCAGAGAAGCAGGTGAGCCGTGGGCAGAAGGTCTCTCCTCCTGATTCTGCCATCAGCACGGTAATCTCCGGCAGAGCAGACTGCTATGTATTCGCCGGGAGCTGCTGGAGCAAGATGCCCTGGAATTAATTTGTCGAAGTCCATTTCTAGATGATAAGCACAAGATTAATACTTCAGGCTTCTGCGTATAACAAGTGGGAGGACAGTTTCTGCAATGCTCTGGAGAACTGGCTAATGATGACAAACAAAAAATTAAATGTCACCAAAGCACTATGCAAAGGACTTTTCAAATAAAGTAGAAATGGTTCCGAGTCAGGAAACTATCTGGAATTAAGCAAAGTCTTTAATTTATCTGAGCAATTAATTTAAGCTGTCATAATTAAAACCTTTTTTGTTTGAGAAATTACTTTGTTCAGATGGTCATATTTAAAAGTGCTCATACAGCACAAGTTTAAAAGAGGAAAATTTGCTTGAAAAGATTTAGAGCTAGCTCTTTAGCTCTGGCAGTCTGGAACAGTTCCATTATTGCCTGCGGAGTTAGCTGGATTTATACCTGGCGAGGTTAGGACCGACAGTGTCCAGCACATCATCTTCCCACACAAAGTTGTGAATTGTAGTCCCTGTCTTTTCCCACATTCCTTTTTTCATACCTGTACTTTATGATTTCAAAATGATAGTTATTTTAATTGGGTTATGTATTGCTTTTTTCTAAATCAATGCATTCTTGTTACATGATTTTTAAAATCTTTTCAGAAAAACTGTCATATGCAATTGCTTATCAAGTCCATCCCAGTGCTAAAAAGCCAAATCACCATGGTGACTTGTATGAGTAGAACTATTGTGAATAATTTCTACACCTACAAAACTAGCATTTGAAAAAAACTAATATTTGAAATATAATTTATATCCATATGTATTTTAAATACAAATGTTTTAGAAAGAATATTTGCAGGTGTGTTTGCATGCACATATAGGTACGCTTCTATGTAACAGACAGGGAGAGGAATTTCATTGGCTCATTGATTTTAGCTCCACAGGACTATGTTTACTAAATGGATAGTTCCAACTAACTTGTTTTATCTATTGCATGCAAACATAACTTAGGGTTGCTAACAAAAAATTATAGATAAATTAAATTACACTTTGATAATTAATCTTTATAGCCTCACATTTTATGCCATACCATAGATCCTGTTTGTTATATGGAAAACATCCTTTATCTCAGCTCAAAGTTCAAAATCATTCAGTAAAAGTCCTTCCTTCATATTCATCTGATGTACATATGGACAGAGGAATCCAAAGAATGGGTGAACACAAACTTCAGGAAAAACTTCATGGTGAAGAGATAACTCTTACTTTAAAACCCATGTAAATCCTTTTTTTTTTCTTTTAATAATGAAAAGCCTTTATGTGTTTTTAACCAGCATTGATCCACTTTTCCTCATTATTCATTGAAGTTCAAAGTCTTACTTACACTTTCTGTAATGTAACAGAAAATTGCCTCTTGGTCCACAAGACACTAAAATGTGTTTTTAACATTAAGAACATTAGGATACCTTAAGAGATGATGAAGTGTTTTGCTAGAAAAACAAAGCATTTTAAGGACAGCATAGAATTAGGACGTGCTGTGTTGCCATATCTAAAATGTTGTCATTGTCTCATCTATAGAAACATTAAATGAATACACAATAATTTCTCCTCCACAAGCTGCTAGGTCTACACCTCTACCAGTTCGGCTGGAACAGAGAAAATCAGGCTGAAGACATCCCCAAATTCTATCTGAAAGACTACTGGTGCCTTTCTCTTCCCCATACTTTAAGAAATGCAAACAATAGACACCAATAATTGTAAAACCCCAAAACATTAAACTCCTCTTGCCTGTTGTTATATGCGAAAAATATCATAAAGCATTTTCTTTTAATACAACACCATTTTATGCTATTGAACCGAGTTTAGGTTCTTCACTGAAAATCAATATCATCATATTGCTCATATTTTTTAGCTGCTCAGATTCCTGTCATTTTAGAGAGAGAACTTTGTAATGATAAAAAGCTGTTCCAGGTATGGCACCATTTCAGGGTCAGATTAGGCTGCTAAATAACTAGTTTATTTATGCTTTAGAAAAAACCAAACCCAGATCTTGTATAAATATTTAAACATATGAAATAAATAGCTTTTTGCTTATAATACATTTCAGTGTACGCACTGCATGTAGATATAGTTTGAAGTAAACATAGTTTAATCTGTATTTTACATGTCTGAAGTATTCTGTGTTGGGAAATTTCAATACTGGAAATAATGTTTTACTTTAAGTAGTTTCCTCCAATACTGAAAAATAAAGAACATCTTACTGATATGAACTTTACTTTTATAAACAAAACAAGAGAAATAAATAAAAGGCTACCCATTTTGCAAGTACTGGAATGATACTGCCATACCATTTACTTTACAAAGATTTGCAATCCAAAACAGTGCGTGCATAAGAATGGAAAAGAAACAAAGTTAGATGCAAAGAAATAAACATACATGCTATTTAAGTAAAGTAAATATATAATGAAAAAAAAAATTAGCTCCTAGCATATGAGTGCATACCTTGGGAATATATCAGGCTTTTTTCTTTCTTTCCTACAACTATCAAGCAGAATTTTATTATTTTAAGTAAAGTGATCAAATGCTTTTAATGATGTAGCTGTGCCTGAGAATCCTGAAATATACGGATAAAAAGATTCTCCTCTAATCCCTGAAAACCTGACATGAACTACCTTAGGAATGAAAGACATGTTTGTTTATAACGGCCAGCAGGAGATAGAAAATTGATTAAATACATTTCAGGGCTTCAGTGATTCTTAATCCCTCTCGGCTGAGTTTTAAATGTGTCTGTCTATAGAAAGCAGTCTTTTATGTGACTATTTTTTTTTCTTTTGTTTTGTTTCTCTTTTAACAGACTAATTATCTCAGAGATAATTGCGTAATTTACAAACCGTGTGTTGTATGTTTTTTCCCATTAAAAAATCTGCTTCATTGAATTCTTTTGTTCAAACAGAAATTTAATACTTATTCCACTGCTTCATAATCAAATATATTTATTGCCATATTCAAGTCCAGAGAGATATTACACATTCATCCTTCTTGTCTCCAGTTCATCAGTAATAAGTTTTGGTCTTACAGCTGTTAACGGTACCTATTTCTTTAAAGTGTCCACGTATGCTTTGCTATAAAAACCTCCTTAGTACTGGCAAGTCTTGGAGTTTCTTATTTTTTGAATATACGTCAAATTGGATTCCTGACTTTGGGAGAAGTCCTCTCCAGCAGAGATGATCCATTACGTGCTATGAAAAAGAAAGATGTGACCCTGGTCCTCTCCTCGCTTACAGGGTAAATTTCTAACAAGCGCTTCCATCAAGTCCCTGGGACCATCTTAGCACGTAACGGCCAGGTGGGCCAGCTGGCTGGAGATAAGAAAGCTGCATCCACTTGGCTGCCAGCAACATCTCGGGAGAAAAGCGCAGGCCAATTTTTCCATATGAAAATTCAGGCAAGTTTTGTGGGTTATCCCTGGCTATCAAGCCAGTAAGTGGAGCCTGTACAGCACTGCTGGCAGGTCAGTCAGTTATTGCCAGATTTCAACTGACTGTGGGGGGGCTTTTTTGGACTGAGACTCTGAAACAAACTTCAAAGAGGAGCTATTCCACATTGACCAGTTTCTGTGGTTTCAATTTCCTCAGAATGACAGTTTATACATAATTCCATGTATATGAAAGAGTTAAAAAATAATCTTGTTTCTTTACTAATTTCCTTCACTACTGCTCAGCCCCTAAATGGATAACATGACACACATGGATTTTGCCCACCCCTTCTCACAAACAGTATGACCTATCACAGAACATGTCCTTTAGGTTTAGTATTACAGTTTCTGACCCTACGCTCAGGTACATTGAGATATTTAATCAAATATCAACCTTTGAGTGATTAGGGAAAAAATTTGCGATGTGTAAGCTGAAGAAACTGACAGAAGACCTCCCAAAGCTGTGAGCATTCTACTGAAGTTTCTGTCATGTAGCAGTATTTGATTTATTTCAACTATCCAGTTGAATTTGATAACACAAAGACACTTTTTATTAAATTCTAGCTGTTCAAAATCCTTTAAATACCAAACTCCTGACAATTCATAGGAACTTTCAAAAGATAAGGAGAATAATAATTAGAACTGTAACTGATCAACTAAGTTCTGGAAGATCCTGCTCCATAAGGTGCTTGCAGTCCTATTCTCTGTATTCCTGACTGTAGAATCATCCAAAACAGATTTTCCCAAAGATCTGCAGAAAAAAAAAGCCATAACCTTTATACTGCAAGTGTAAAAAATGAATTAACTGAGTTGAGTTTTAAAAACTATAATAACTGCATAGATTCAATACCTAGACTTTTCAAATGAAGATTTAGCTTTAATGGGCAATTTGAAGGAACTTCTTGATTCTTTACCCTTTAGTGAGATAGTTCATATTATAAACAGTTCATACAGGTGGTATAAGAGATGGATATGGATAGACCAAGTCACCTCCTGGCTGAGCCTAGATTGCAGTCAATACTTCCTTTCTTATCCCTCTACCCTGACATCTTTCACTATTGCCTAAATTTTCCATGTTCCCAAGATGTATACTGGAAATATCACACAAAGGGCCCATTACAGAGCCGACATGGTGGGGCCCATCAGTACTAAGTACTACACATATATAGGACTCATTCAGCATCATATGCTGTTTTTACAGAAAGAGTTCTTTTTACAAGAGAAGATTTGAAAACATTGGACATATTTCTTAAAAGTATTTAGATAGGAATGCAACAGAATATTAACAGAAATTAGCATAATTCTGTAGACTTGGAGGACGTTAAGTGAGAAAAGGAAAAGGAAACTAAGCATTCGGACCTATCCACATAGCCTTGAAAAATTTATGCTAATGAATATAGATCCCTATTTTCTAGGGAATTTTCTAAGGAATTTCTAAGGTCAGGTTATCCAGGAAAAAAATTCATTCCTTTTACCTTCAACTGAAGAATTTATTCAGAGGATTTAGTCTCTTCATGCATCTTATCTGGAAATAATGAGATGTAATGCCTCATAAATTATAAAACAAGCATGGGTTTTGAAGTGACATGACTTTTGAAATGCTTGTAAGCTGTCAAAACCCCCTCATTCTATTCATTTACAAGCAAAATAAAAAAACCCTCATATTTCAGGAACCATATACGAATAGCGCATTTGGAGCCTGTGTAGAGACAGAATTTTGTAGATCGAGGCAAAGACTAAGGGTCGTGTAGTTCTTAGCTATTAACATCCTTCAGTTTAGTGCCCTTTAGTTCAAAATTTCCAGGTGTTCAGAAACCATGTCAGACTGCTCAAAGCCCTCATGTCCTGAACAGATGGCAGAGTTTAGAAGTCTAGTGAGTGCACAGAAGTGCGCCAGAGTGCTGCCATCCGGCCCTGCACGCCTCGTGCAGTGGGGAGCCACCTCTGCGTGTAATACACCGGAGCCCCTTCAGTTTCACAGAAGATTATTTGTAGAGTCGATCCATGATGAGGACGCATCGGATTCACCGCGTACGTGCTGGCTATTTGCCCTGCACAGGTGCAGCAGTTCTGGAATGTCTCTACATGTCCTTATGGGCAGGATTTCGCAGATGAGAGGGTGGGAGCTGTCAGCACGCAGCCTCCCATCACATCCCGTGGCACTGGGGCTTTGTGCCGCTGTTCGGGGCAGGGATCGTCTGTGCCTTGGTATTTCCACGTTCATCTCTCATTTTCTGTCTCTGGAAGTACAGAGCTGAGGACTTCATCCGCCTAGAGACGAGTGGATATTTTATTGCCAATATCTCTCGACAGAGTTGTGCGAATTGTAAGAACATGCTGAGCTTAGAAAAGCTGAAAGAAAATCCAAAAGCGACTTGCTAAATTGATATGGAAGTGAGGCTCATGGAGTTTATTTAACTTTCATGGACAGTTAAGAATAAATTGTTCTGAGCAGAGGTCCGAGTAGAAAACCAAATTTTCAGGCAGGGTAACAAAAAGAGCCCAGCCAGCTTAAAGAGGCCACGCAGCAACCAAAGCTGAATTCTGAGGACTATTCTGAGTACTTTTAAAACTGGAGCCAGTGATAATAGCTTAAGAGCCTACTGATACCTGGAAAGATAAACATTGGCTTAGGTCAGTTTCTTTCGACTGTTCCAGCCAAAATGCTTTCAAGCGAAATACCTGGTTTTGTGTCTTGAATAAATGGATGCATCACACGCTGCTCAGAGTTACCAGTTCAGTTTCTCTACCCTGGAAAGCTTTATGTTTTGTCCAGGTTTCAGCTGCTGAGAAAAGGTAGTTTTTGTGGCTATACTGGAGCACACAGCCATGATGATAGGTGAATTCTCCAGGTGTGGCACACACAGATAGAAAGGATGCGTGGGATAGACACAATGTGCCTGTTCTTTTGCATAGCAGTGCTCATGCAAAAAACCCACCACAGTTAACGTGTACGCTACTTAAAACAAAAAGGCCTACAATGCCACCTCTGGAAGGTGAAGAAAGGCTAAGACGAAAGCAACTGGCAGCTCAACGGGAGATTACATTGTCTAAGGTTGAGCTGCTCTTTGAACTGTGGTCTCAAGATCTACAGAAACAATCTTTGTGTGCCTATAATGTCTAAGTAAACTAAGAAATTACTTTTTCAGAGACTCTTTACCAGCATCTCTAAGAGAAGGCTGAAGAAAAGGCCAAAGCATGTGGTACTACGTGTATATTCTATGATTCCAAGATTCTGTATTATTCTGCTGCTCCTGCAGAACATACCAATAATTTTAGATGTATCACCCTCCACATCAGAGAGCTCCATGTCTTCCACATCTTGATTATCCATCACAGGCTCCACTGATACCATCTTGTGGCCTCCAACCACTGTAGAGCAGGAGTCATCCTCCTCCTCCATCCCCTGAAAAGCGGACTCGGAGCCTGTCGGAGGTGCTGTGTTCTTACTTGGAGAAGGGACAGGAGACTCCTCCAGATCAGGAAGCCTTGCTTTCAACTGGTCTAGCTTTTTCTTTACATGGCTCACTTGATTAGCAAATGTTTTATAAGCCTAAGAAAGAAAGGACATCGGACTGAGCATCTTTTATAGGAACAGGGCATGCCTCAATCACTTCCATAACAAAAGCAACACACAGCGTTAGAAAACAACTTTGAATTACCTGCACCCTGCAGCAAGAACTCTGCAGCAAGAACTTTGCAGTGTGACTTGGAGAGCTATGACCACGAAAAAAGGGAAGGTAAAGCCTTCTCTAGGTAAAGGCTACTCTTTTCTTATTGCAAAACTGCCAAATTTGTTTCCATAGACTTTTTCTCAGAATAGAAATTCTAATGTTATCTTGATTTTTGTTTTAAGTAAGACCCTTTCCTTTAGGAAGAAATCCTATATGAAACTGTGTTTCTTTTTCAGGTTAATTTAAAGCTACAGCTCAACAGAGTATTCAGAACAATATAGCCCATGCTACTAAAAGTTTTTGATTAATTATATCTGTATCAATTATGAGCTTACAGCCAGTTATACAGTTTAACAGATTTCTCTTTTCTGTGCCAGCTCAAAACACACTAGGAAAAATACCACTTCTAGGCTGTGTGCACTCTGTAAAAAGAGTGCAGTTTAATATAGCAAAAATTAAATGTATATGATATTATAATCTACAAGTTCAGAAATAATAGTTCACCCATGAATAGTCACTCAAGCCCTGTAGAAATGCAAATATTCATAACTCTGAAGAAGTAAATGTGGTTGAAAAGGTTTCTGTCAGTGAGGTATGCAGTTCCCTTGAATGGTACAATCATGCCACTGTTTTCTTCTTGCTACTGTTTGTTCTGCATGTAAATCATATTTGCTTTTCTGCATTCATTAGATGCTCAGCTGGTGTAGGTTCATTACCTTCCTAGCCTATTGGCATGTTACATGCCCTCACTTTTCCAGGCTGTTTTTACTGCAGTGAAACCGCTCCTGATTTACATTATATGAGAGAAGGCATAACAAGCACATACATGCAACTTACTGTTTTACTAAATCATTCATAATCTCATGGCAGTGGTTTTTGTGTATTTTGTATTACTCTCTTTCAGAATGTTCTTTTACTGTACCATAAGAAGGAAATAAAATGCAATTACAAAAAAATATTTGTAGTAATTTTGACTGGATAGAACATTGCTTGCTCACCAGCTAGCAAGACTGCGCTGAGCCTCCAGACAGACCTTCAAGTAGTTTAACAGGAAGAGGAAAGATGTAAATACGTGCCTTTCCCTCTTTCAGTTCAGAAGCAGTTCAAGCAATGTCTGAATCAAGATTTGCTTTAGCGAGTTCCTGTTTGCTTTCTATTCTCTATCTGAAAATTACTATTTAGCCGTCCACGTCCCATTGGGTTCTGTTGTCAATGAAGTATGCCATTAGAAAGAAAGAAATACATGCAAGCCAATGGAAGGAAATACTCAAATGACAAAATGATTTTGAAAGCACAGATTCAATACATGTAAACACAAATAGAAAATATTCCCCTGAAAACCTCCTGGAAATGGAGGCCAATCACCTCCCGGACCTTCAGTCTTGCAATACTGTCATATCATAGAAAACAAACAAATGAATAACCGACCCCCCCAGCCCCTAAAACAAAATACAACTCAACACAAAATTGTGTGAATATGTTGTACGCAGAGGACACCATGCAATTTTAATGTAGGATTTGGAGGAAGGAGATCAGGTCAGACATTAACACATTTTAAATGTTAGGAGGCATTCTGCAAGTACAATGAAATGATACACAGTATGTGTGGAAGAATCATTAGCTTGACCAGTTTTAGATATGCCAGTATGATTAATCAACACTTCTTCTCAAATAACACCTCCCTACCTCAAGAAAAAATGTGGAACTTTTTTCCTTTAACAGTTTTCTAAACTCTTTTTTTTTTCTTTTAGCCATCTAAATTTGCTTTCTAGCCCTTTCATATATATGTGTGTGTGTATATATAGATATATATTTACATATATATATTTATATATAATTATATTTAATTTTCCCACCTATTGTATTCCCACTAATTGGCCATGCTAATATGATAATACATGAATAGAAAATGAACTCCGGACTGAAATAAGCAGTAATGTTCTTCTCCTTAAACAGAAGTACTTGCTAGTAAGAAACTAAAATGGTAGAGAGGAAGAACAATGTATCAATATTGTGATTAAAATATCTTCTACCGTAATTGTCTCTTTTATGCAAACCTCGTAACATAGAAAAATGCAGCACAGGAAAGCTATTTAAAGATTTAATATTTCGCAGGAGGACCTGAGAGCCAGCGAAACTTTGCAGTCGTATTCTAAATTGTGTATATGGGCTTCTGCTTCTTAACCCACAAAGCCCAACGGAAGGATGCAACGCATAACTGAATAAGCACAGAAGAAATGGTTCACAAAGGAAATTATCAGTGTTGTGGAATTCAGCATATTACTGTAAATGGCTCACACTGTAATGTCAGATTACCAATTTTGTCATTGTGATATCTGTCATTTCCAACACTGGGTCTGCAGAGGAAGGGCCTTTTTTTTTTTAAAGAAATACTGGTAAATCTCAGTCAAAGGCTTCCTCTCCTGGAACAAGAGCTTCTTGAGCAGTATGGATTATCTGCTAAACTGAGGGTGTAGCAAAGAGCAGGCAGGACCTCCCCGGTGCACTCAGCATGGTGCCTCTAGTTGTAGATTCCCATGCCCCCGGACTCCGGGATGCCACCAAAGGCTGTTCTTACACTGCCCCTGGCATCCCTCCAGTGTCCCCACAGAAAACCTCTGACACTTTAACTCAAAAATGCCAAACTGCCAAGGACCTAATGAAAGAAAAAGCTCATATGCCTAGAGGTAGAATCATTTTTTTCCATTGCACTTTTTTTTGCAGATAGGAATATCCCACTATGAAGACTGTCCTTTGCCACTAACTAAAAGAACAGTCCTCTAATACTGCCTTAATTAGAAAAAGCCATTGTGTCACTATATGTGCATCAAATAACATACTGTTCTGATCACTCAATTGCCATTAAATGGCTGTAATATAGCATAATAGTTCACAACCAGAGACTGGTACTCTGTGTGGCAGCTTGTGTTGCAGCCACTCAATTTATACTTGGCTCCAGACAATGCAATCATCACTCCCACAATCACAAAAGCTGATTTCCCTCTTACTAGTACAGGCTGGGAAAGATAAATTTTTCCTCTCTGGAGGTTCAAAACCAGAAGTATAAGTGCTGGTGTGCAAGTGCCAGGAGAAAGCCTAAAATTTGTTTATTCCATTTTATATTACTATTACATATCACTAGTTATTTTTATTATTGCTCTATTGTATATTAATCCTACATTATTATTATGTACTACGTCTATTTTTATTGCATACTTTAGATTCCAATATATATTTAGAGACACAGGTAAGTACTGCTAAAATGAAGCATGAAACAATACTTCAATTACTAAATCGGATACTATTACCTTAAAAAGATCTTTATTTCATTATAAAAATGATTTCACAGGTACATTTCGAGGCCACGGTGTGCAATAAGCCTTCAGGCTGCACCTGAGATTGGTTTCTGAATGGTCTTGGTACTGTGTAGCATATCTGTGCAGAATACAAACATCACAAAAGAACCATCCACCCAGGGCCATAAAATACAAAAACACCACTGGCCCTGGAAGGTTCTGAACTGCAGTTTGCTGAAGACTGCAAAGAATATTCATGGAAGGTATCACAACATCCTGGTCTACTTATACCCTTTCTTAGTTGTCTCCATTGCCTATTGCTAGAGACAGGGCAGTCTTTGGCATACCTGGCTCAGCAGCCCAGTGTGGCCACCCTCAGGTTCTTCTGGCCTTATGATAATGACAATGAATGATGGTGACTGTCAAGCCAGGTGGTATTACAAACCGGGGATGAGAGGCTGTGTCCCAAAGAATCAAACAAGAAAGCCATGAGTGAACAGCTAATTTTGTTCCCTGACATTGTTGACAGATGTTGGGTTTCCTTCCATTTCTGCTTTGCATTTGACAGTTTTGTTGAAAGAAGCAAAGAGTAGGCATCACAGCTGACTCTTAAAGATTAAAGCAAAAAAATGTGTCCCCTTGCTTTGCCACCAAGGCTGTAGTAACACCAGCATAATGAATTCCTTTCCTCTACCTGATGCTTCTCATTCCTGTCTCCAACCATCTCAAACTGCCAGCCATTTAGCTATACCGAGTACACTATGTGGCCAAGCTAATAAATCTGATCCGAATAAAAGGTTGAGATTGGAATCTGCACACCGATCAAGTCTAATCTATGATTTTCCAAACAACTATGTTACCAACTGTGGGGTAGAAAAAAACAACCAGAGACTGCAATTTCCTAAGTCAGTATTACTCCTAAAGCCTAAGGGTCATGAAACCATAACCTAAGAAAGACCACTTTACAGACTGATACATACTGACAAAAAAATCAAAGAGTTTTAATAGAATTTTCTTCCTTTTTTTTTTTTTCCCAGATCTGCATTACTGGTTATATTATCAAAGTCTGTCATGAATTAAGGACATTGAGCCATTAATTCCACCATGATTAGGAAAACATTGCGCATTTATGTATATTCCTGAACCAGCGGCTGTTAGCACGAGTTGAAGTGCAACTGGCTAATGAGATAATCCAGTGCTATCCTGAACTGAGACTTTGTCAAGATGAATGATCAAAGTAGAAATGAAAACCTGAAAAAAGGTAATGTGATGAAACTGTGAATGGTAACAATTATATTGGGAATGTACCATTAAGGAACTTGGCGGTATGCTCATCACAAAATATAATATTTTTTATGAGAGTTAATTAGAGGTTGGTTTGTAATTCTTCAAATCTCTCAAAATGTAAATTTTTTATAAGGTCTTTTCCTACTGAAATGCCACAAACCATAGTTCACTATTATGTAAATGAAGAACATACAGATCTCCAAAAGGCAGGCAGCTTACTGACTTTCATCCTGTGAGTCTGGGGGGAAAAAACCCAAAGAATTCTTTTGTGTAGTTGGGAAAAGAGGGTAAGCAAAGAAACAAGGAAACTATCTCTGGATACTAAATAATTCCTCTTAACATAGGCTACATTTGTCACTTGGTGAAAAAACTAACAGAGTTAAATGTTCTCCCAAATGCAAGATACATCTAATTTCTGCAAACAGCTACCAGCCAATATGTTTCAGATGAACATGTTTATAAAGTACATACACAACGAACAAAATTCAAATCCATATTCACAAGCTACTGCTAGTTTACAGCAGTTATTTGACTACAAATTTCACTGAGGTCTTTGAGGTTTTACCCCCACACAAGCAAGAGCTGGAGTCCCGTCAGGTAAGTGCTGATGTATTTAGTCACACTTGCCTCAGTCTTCCTCTTGTTGCGTGTCCCCCCACTCCCACCCCCAGGACTGCCACTGCCTATCTAACAGCCTTCTGGGGCTGAAGAGCAAAATTGTAGCTTTCCTGCTGTACACAAGTCCTGACTCAAGCCAGTCTTCTAACTGTTATCCAAATAACTATGCGGTACACGGCAGAAGGATACAGCTTCCAGCAAGGACAAACCTATATACCCGCAGAGAAAAGATCAGAGTTCTCACTTGTACAGAGGACTTAATAATGCTTTTAGTTACTACTTAGCATACATCTTTGCACTACAGGATCACCCATCTGTATGCACAGATGATTTATTACGTCTGCTTCTTTTACTGATAAGCTACTTCTGCACTTTATAATGGTCTAAAAATCTATGTTATTTGAAAAACAAAAAACATTTATTAGATTCTAAGGGTAACATAATGTACTGTGGAATAATTTAAAAGAACTCTTACCTATAATGTGCAGGTAACAAAGTCTGCATCACAGACGGAACCAGTATGGATATTCTTGTATGTACAGGACATCGTCTCAGATTCAGCAGATTACTTTAGTACACGCAGAACTTAAACCATATGAATAAACCCTCTATGAAAGTAATCATACCTTCAAAATTAGCCATGTACTTAAACTGCTAGTTGAGTCAATTACTAGAGAATTAAAAAAAAAGCTTATTTTTGTTATGAGTGTTTTTCTTTTTTAATTATTCCGCTTACAGAACAGGATACGATCCTTTAAGAACGGTAATGTTTTAAAAAATCTTTCTCATTGCTTCATGATTGTACTGTATAGATGCCAACATATTTAGAAAATTGAGGTTAAAACCAAAACTTCTGGTGTTTGCAGAATGACTTCTACCTGTATATACCAGGATTTCTGTGCCTTTGCTAATGTCATAGCGTAAGCTAATGGACATGTGGAATCAAGTTTTCCCTGAGCTGCAGCAGTGTGTATCTACTGAATAATTTGTTTAGGCCAGCTTTACTGGCAAGTCCTTCTAATTCTGATCTTCATCCCTAAGGAAAATTAAACTGCTTCCACTTTGAAAAAACTGTAGAAGTTACTCCTGGGTTTGTAATTCTTTTCTGTTTCTGTTACAGGAATCCCAAACTTATTATCAGCTTTTCAAAAGCCAGATGTTCCTGGCAAAGAAGCATGTTCTTTGAGCCCACAGAGAGTGGGCTGCAGCTGATCGAAGGCATGCTGGGATGTTATAATTTTGTTTTGGCTTGCTTTCCTAGCCAAAAGAACCCTAGGGTCACTAATTGTCCTGATAAACATCTCTTCTGAACCATTTATTATGAAAGCAAATAATAAACAAAAAATAACCTACCATCCTAAAGCCTAAAAATTGTAACAGTGCTCCTGCTCATTAAAAAAATCACTTTGGCTCATACCAAATGATTAATCATTAAATACAATTATGTGACTGTATATAGTTGAACAACAAATGAAGGTATGGAAAAGACACGGGAAAAAAGCTTTGTTGTTCACTGCAAATAAGTACTTAAAATCTAAAAATGCAAGACTAAACCATTTCCCAAGTAATGCAATAACTAGAAACTTGTTTGCCATACCTCTATCTAATGCAGCACATCTATTTAATCAGGGATATATGTCAGGTGTGTTTATGTTATGCATACCTATTTCATTTATAATTATAATCCATAGGTCTGCTTTCACATTCCTTTTCTATTGCTAGAGCTAGAGGTTCAGTCAGGCTAAATATAAGTAATTAGAATTTATGCACGCCCAATCTGGGCAATATCACCAGTGTGATTATCAAGCAGGTAAGCATACCCACTGTTTTGCTTACCACTGTATCAGTGGATATGATTCTACCAATTTAAATATTAAAGAAAGGAAAAAATAAAATCTATATAGTTAATAACGATGTCACTCTTTTAACAGTCTAATAGATCTGTGAAACTAGTACTGCTCCTAGACCACACGTAGGCGCCTCAAAAACATGTAGATGTCTTAAAGTGAGAAGTCCTGCAGGGAAGCTTGAGACAGTCATCGCATATCAAATTAGTCATGTCATGTCCTTGGCAGTTCAAAAATCTTAGGGTAGAACTGCTGTCTTGCAAATGCCAGTGCAATAAAGGTAATACTGACCTTCTTCATAAAACACAGAGCAGAAGTGCGTCGGCATCGTGAACGTACCCCGGCGGTGCTCTGCAGTGGTGATTAATACCAAGTCAGGAGCCATAACTCTGATGAGCCTTTAATACAGTAAACCAACAGAAGCAGTTAAGGGCTTTGTCTGAGAGAAACGGAGAGGAATTTAATCAAGTTGCTAATATACTTTGACCAGGACTCTCAGGTACTCTTAACTGAAAACGTAGTCTTAAACGGACTGCGACATTTCAGCTCATGGCTCTTAAGGGGCCAGTTACTCTTAAAACCCTACTGAAAACAAAGAGCAGTACCTTGGTAAACATCCATCACTTTTGGAAGGAAAAACAATATTTTGCATTCACTTGAGTATTCAGTTTGGGTTACACGTAAGATCTGATGAAGGACGGAGGACAGAAAGGCTGTATTCATGAAGACTAATTTCGTTTAGCAAGGTTAATTTCCCTTCTTACAGTCAGTAGCCCATGGAGGATTCTGCACAGGGAATATTCAAGCTACAGCCTCCTCTCTATTGTTAAAAAAGATTTTGCAGCTGAACGAAAAACACTAATAGGGATTGTGCAGATAATGCATTGCCTCTAATACTGACAGCATTGCAATCCTGAAATGTGACAGCACTGCAAATCCAGAGCCCTGGCACTCATCTGGATTGCCAACAGTTTATGGATCAAAGTAATACTGTCCTCATTTATACTTATTAACTAATTGTGCTTGGATCTTAATGCTCAAAGATGAAATATCCACATATTACTCCATGCTGGCAACTGCAAAACAGCAAAGAAAAAATTCAGATCTGTCAGGAACACTGAACTACATTAAAATAGATATATGTTGTAAATGCAATTCTTCACTAATCTCTTCACTAATTCCATAAGAAAATATACTCAGACACATGCAAAATAGCCAACAGTCATTCACTGGTACTGACAATATAAAAAAAGCGGGCAGAATTAGAGACACTTTCTAGAGCAGTCCATACCTTTTGTTAGAAGATGTTATCGATCCCCCTCAGACTGTAAATCAAAGGGGGATTTTATAACAGTTCTATTTCTGTTCTTGGGGACATTTTGCTAATTAAAGTGGTACATCTTAATCAAATTCTTTCATCCTCTTCTCCATTGAACACACTGTTGGTCTATACAGAGTACAAATGAGTCACTTCTTACTAAATACAGCATTGTCTCAAAAATAATTTTACGTATTAAACTACAAAATTGTACTGAAGTTAGCAAGTCCCAAAGTCATTGGCAAAATTTTCAGCTTGGATCCATAGTAAGTGATCTTTACGCGAGCAGTCTCCATGTGACTTCTACAATATTCTGACAGTGTTATAGAAAAAACTACCCAATGGATTTTAGAAAATAAGAGGATTAAGTTTGTACGAGTTTTTGCACAGAAAATCTAATCTATTTAATAAGTAAGTCAATCTACACGTGTCTACTTTCAGTGAACCAGGAAAAGACTCCTTATATTGCTGAAATTTTGCATGCCAACCATATGCCAGGGTCCAGTATCTCTGACCACCTTCTTTTAGATATTCTGTGCATGGAGGGTGTAACGTTTAATGTCAGATATACTCACTTGAAGATATTTGATGTTACACCATAACAATCACCATACCAGTGCAATCCACGTTACCAATCTCTACAATCCTGACACCGGCAAGGTATACGTGAATTGAAGCCAGCTCAAGCCCAACGCTCTCTTCCAAATTCTTTTGTTGTCCAGTTTTCATACTCTGCGTTGGGCTGAGCCACGCGTACACTGCCTCCATGCTGGCCTAGCTGTCTCGGGGAGACATCCACACTCTTCTAATGAGCTCAGGGAGAAACATTTCCAGCCACCAGCTGATCCACTCAGCTGACAGAGGTGTTTATCTCAAGCAAAGGCCACCCCTGGTCCCCCTCTCTTGTGTTGAGATACAGTCAGCTGCTTTGTACCAGCTGTGGCCGCTCACCCCCTGCATCTGTCCCCAAGCTCCAGGGGCACATCACCCTTGCCCAGCTCCTCTGAGCCTTCTTCCATGGCAGGGGTCAGTCACACAATAATGTGAGACATGCCAGAATTAGTTGCCAATCTAAGTAGCAACCTAGTAAACATAAAAAACAAAACAAAACAAATTTTGCTTTTGCAAAATGCAAATTCTTTTTTTACTCTCACTTCTTCCTATTAACATGGAAGATTTCTCTCATCGTTTTAAGCAGTTCTTTACCAATGTTTAGTAAGTGAAGGTAACAGCACTTGTTCAATTTATCTAGTATTATCTGACTTAATTATTGTCAGAAAGCAGGGAGAAGCAGCCTGCCTTACCAGGGGGACAACCAGGAGCTGAGGTGACCCCAGTGCTAGCAGAGTCTTACCAAGGGGGCACAGCCCAGCAGGGCAGAGCCAGTGCTGGTAAGGTGGCCATTAGATGGCCCTGCCAGGACAAGGGGATGAACCATCTCACCTGGGGAGGGCAGCCAGGCGGAAATGGGGCCGGGGCCAGGGCCAGATTGTCACTCCTACCGGCACTCAGGGCAGGACGAACAGCCCCGCCCTCAGCTGAAATGGGGTCCTGTGTGCACAGGCGGGGCTGAGGAGACCCCAGGGGAGTCTGAGCAGTAAGGCCTGCTGGTGCCCTCAGAATCACGTATAATCACAGAACCACAGAATAGTTTAGGTGGGGAAGGATCTTTAAAACTCATCTGGTCCAGCCCCCCTGCCACCATCAGGGACATCTTTCACCAGACCAGGTTGCTCAAAGCCCCATCCAACCTGGCCTTGAACACTTCCAATGATGGGGCATTCACAACTTCCCTGGGCAACCTGTGCCAGTGTCTCACCACCCTTAACATACAAAAATTCTTCCTCATGTCCAACCTAAACCTACCCTCTTTCAGTTTAAAATTGTTGCCACTTGTTTTGTCATTGCAGGCCTTGGCAAAACGTCTTTGTCTTTCTTATAAGCCCCCTTTATATAGAAGGGCTGCAATAAGGTCTCCCTGGAGTCTTCTCTTCTCCAGGCAGAACAACAACAACTCTCTCAGCCTTTCTTCACAGGAGAGGTGTTCCAGCCCTCTGACCGTTTTCATGGCACTCTCTGGACCCGCTCCATGGTCCATGTCTGTCTTGTGCTGGGGACCCCAGAACTGGACACACTACTCCAAGGTGGGGTTTGATGAGAATGGAGTACTGATGGAGAATCACCTCCCTTGACCACATAATCAGACGCTTCTATCACTTACGTGGTTACAGCTCCAAAGCAGTTCATTTGGCAGGCATGGAATATCAACATACACATTTTTTTAACTACANCCCCCCTGCCACCATCAGGGACATCTTTCACCAGACCAGGTTGCTCAAAGCCCCATCCAACCTGGCCTTGAACACTTCCAATGATGGGGCATTCACAACTTCCCTGGGCAACCTGTGCCAGTGTCTCACCACCCTTAACATACAAAAATTCTTCCTCATGTCCAACCTAAACCTACCTTCTTTCAGTTTAAAATTGTTGCCACTTGTTTTGTCATTGCAGGCCTTGGCAAAACGTCTTTGTCTTTCTTATAAGCCCCCTTTATATAGAAGGGCTGCAATAAGGTCTCCCTGGAGTCTTCTCTTCTCCAGGCAGAACAACAACAACTCTCTCAGCCTTTCTTCACAGGAGAGGTGTTCCAGCCCTCTGACCGTTTTCATGGCACTCTCTGGACCCGCTCCATGGTCCATGTCTGTCTTGTGCTGGGGACCCCAGAACTGGACACACTACTCCAAGGTGGGGTTTGATGAGAATGGAGTACTGATGGAGAATCACCTCCCTTGACCACATAATCAGACGCTTCTATCACTTACGTGGTTACAGCTCCAAAGCAGTTCATTTGGCAGGCATGGAGTAACAACATACACATTTTTTTAACTCCGGGCCTAACACAGCTAAGTCCACAAGATTTTAAACCTTACACTCTTGAGTAATTTTATCTCATCTTGGCCAAATTTAGGATTATTCAGGTGCCTAACCACACTAAGAACAAATATTTTCAGAGTGTTTTTTATTTAGTGTTTAAAAGCCTGAGTAACTCAGTAGCCAGGCATGGGTCTCATTGCATGAGATGTGCTTCTTGTTTCTTTCACTGAAGTGTCAGACATCAAATGTGACGAGGTAAAGTCACAAACAAAAATGGAAAGTATCAGCTAAATAGAAAATACCTGTAAAGATTATTGACCTGGTTAGCACTTCACCTTGTTTTGTAGAAGGTAAGTGGACTAAATTACTGTACTATGCAAATTCAGTTTTGTAAAGTCAGCTTAGATCTTCAAAATGCCTACCAGTATTTGCGGGGAAGATGGCCACTCCGCTGCCAGTGCCTTACAGAAATTAAGTGGGACTGCTAAGAAAACTCTGAGATACTTCATATGTAACAGTGATTTGTGTCTGCCACATTCATTCTTTCTTCTGTTAATCTGGCCAGCAACATGGTACTATGTTTCCTCCTCCCCACCACACACCCCCCTGACTCATTCCCCTAAGTTCTGTCATATCCACAAAGTAACCTCCTGTTTCTTGTTACAAAATGTAAGACTTGGATTTTACATCTTCACTAAGGTACTTTAATGCTTGGTTCACCCAGTTTCCACAATGTTGTTCCTCAAGAATTATTTATCATAATGCTATCGCTTACAGATCTGGCCTAGGAAAACTTAAATTTCTTGTGCTTTGAGGTCTGGACTTTTGTTTGAGAAAAGATAATTCACTGGGCAATTGGAATTCCAAAAAGTAATGATCACTGTATGTATCTAATACTCTGTGATAAAAACAATCTTATCCCAAGTCTGTAAACATTAGAATTAATCTAGAATTAACACACTACTGTTTGCAGAATCGGACACTCAATGGTCAGCAACAGAACTGACCTAAAGCCACTGAAATTCAAAAAGATATCAACAGTTTGCTTTTTTCCATTAAATTTGTTCACCAGATGCTAAAAGTTTAACCTGGAATAAAATTCTCCTTTTTCCTCAACACGGTGTTTCTCATTCTGTACTTTTAAGCTAGTGTGATACATATGCACACACCACTTAAGTATCTTATCCTATCCTCTGAAGCGCTTGCTTGTTTAAGAAAAAAAGAGTGCTTGTTTAATCAAGGATTTTATACTTGTTTTTCTTCTCATCCTCCTTTCTGAAAAATAAAGATCTGAAAAAACAAACAATTTTTTTATATTATTTTGTTCTTTATTGAAGGAACTAATTAAAAACAATATTAAGACCCTTCAACCTTTAAAATACTTACTGTGTTGGTATAAACTGAATCCAGACTACGATAGTTTAGCCAGGGTAACTAGGAGCAAGTTCCAAGTGCAGGCTACACCTATAGTGCAGCAAAGAAGGCCAACGACACCCTGGGCTGCATCAGGAGGAGCACTGCCAGCAGGTGGAGGGAGGTGATCCTTCCCCTCTGCTTGGCACTGGCGAGGCCACACCTTGAGCGCTGGGTCCAGTGCTGGGCTCACCAGTACAAGAAAGACACCCACATACTGGAGAGAGTCCAGCCAAGGGCTGCTAAGAAGATTAAGGGACTGGAGCATCTCTCCTACGAGGAAAGGCTGAGAGAGCTGAGGCTGTTCAGCCCGGAGAACACAAAGTTCAAGGGGGATCTTATCAGTGTATGTAAGTACCTGAAGGGAGGATGCAAAGAGGACAGAGCCAGGCGCTTTTCAGTGGTGCCCAGTGACAGCACCAGAGGCAAAGAAGTGCAGAAGAGTGTGTTTTCATTACGAAATTCGTACTAGTTGCCGTTTTATTTATTTGTGGACAATCTGACAGTAGCAGCCCATTCTGGTGTAACCGGAATCTTTGATCTTGGTTCTCTTTAATATCTTTATCAATGATCTGGATGAGGGGATCAAATGTACCCTCAGCAAGTTCGCAGACGACGCTAAACTAGGAGGGCGTGTTGATCTGCTTGAGGGTAGACTGGCTCTGCAGAGGGATCTGGACAGGCTGGACAGATGGGCTGAGGCCAATGGTATGAGGTTCAACAAGGCCAAGTGTCGGGTCCTGCACTTGGGTCACAACAACCCCATGCAGTGCTACAGACTGGGGGCAGAGTGGCTCGAAAGCTGCCTGGCAGAAAAGGACCTGGGGGTGTTGGTGGACAACCGGCTGAGTATGAGCCAGCAGTGTGCCCAGGCGGCCAAGAAGGCCAACACCATCCTGGCCTGCATCAGGAATAGTGTGGTGAGCCGGACTAGGGAAGTGATCATCCC